>JAQISU010000110.1:14150000-14435000 GCA_029339505.1 Unio delphinus
TTGAGACAGAAAACTATTAAAGTGACATAAAGGATATTTTTAATGACATTAGTACTTTCTAAACGAAAACTAGAAGTCCACAGGATATTTATAGCATGAATATTTCATTCAAATATTTTTTAGACCCAAACTTAATCACTGACAACAAAGTTTAAAGAAGATGTGTGCTAGGACAAAAAACAAAATGGTTATTAAACAGGATTTAAAATTTGAGATAAGCAACGATTGTTTTTTGGAATGAATATGAAAATTTAAAAGGAAATAAATTGCTCTGGTCATTCAATCGTGAAAGGTATGGAATCAATATGTGTATCTTATTTTGTTTATGTAAACAATTATTTAGTTGACAGTATAAATACATTACAAAATGGATATTAGTAATTGGATGTATAGTCCATTTTAATTACAAGTTTGTTTATATTGATTTGCTCTCTAGAGCTTTTATTTGCATATCATTTTTCTGGAGTTTATTTTGTTATGCAGACAGGTTCCATTGTTTTTGTGTCCTTGATGTAGAATACAACACGAAAGTAAAATCCGTTGTGTAATATTTCCAACAAATTTTTTTCCAATTTGTAATCCTGTTTGCTACCTTCTATCACTTACAACGCCTTTTTCAAGACATATTTTAAAGCTAAAATTCTATGAAAAACACAATAATACCGTGTACAATAATTTCTTAGTATCAGACAATTAACGATATTCTAAACGTTTTACCATACATGGCAAAATATAGTTTAAATATACAATACTTATCCCTGAATGTGACGTTCTCCATTTATCTGTTTAATTGCAATGGCAATACGTCTTCCATATTTTTGTATACCTTCCATCTACGAAGTAGATGCAAGATGTTATCGTATCACTTATGTCTTTATCAGTGCCAATGTCTGCACTGATAAAATCATATACATGGTGTTATGTACATCTATATTGTGTACTTAACTTTTGAGCATGAGAGTAAATTATTCTTTACGATATGGTCTTTTGTAATGTTTACTTGGATTTCAGTTCAGGTCCATGGTGTTTGCATTGGAAATTCTATTGTATGCCTGATTTTTGTCATGATATTTAGTTTAATTTAAGTTCAAGGCCTGGCCTCATTGACCACTTTGGCATTTTTTGGAAGCAAACTTGTTTCCCAATTTGATGGGAAAATGACACATCATGGTCAACGTGCCCTCTAAGCTGCGCGCGCAGCTGCTCAGGCACCCCTGAGCAGCTTAATTGTCAATTTTGCTCAATCCAACGTTAAATTTTGCTCGTCTCCGTAATGCTTGCGCAGTGCAGCGAGCACTGTGCGCACACCTACCATTCGCTTAGAGGGAACGTTGATCATGGCCATTTGTTTAGGCATAGCTCAGGTGGCAGTCTATACATAAGCGACTTGATTGGCAAATAACTTCTTTTTTGAATATTAATCTGGAATGACGTTTAGCAGTGTTATAATTTGACTGCAGTCAATTATTTGAAATTTGAATTACAAAGTGCTCATTTACATTTTGGACCTTGGAATTATTGTGAATTCATTCAAAGTCATTCTGGACAATATCACAAATTCAGTAAGACTGTTGGTACATCGACACATTCAAGATGGTTTTTATATTCAGTACTGGAAATGAATCAGTACACTATATGTTTGGACTTGTAAAAGAGCATTTTGAAATAATTGGGATTAAGTTCACACTACTATAATTTCCTTTCAAATTTTTACTTTGTATTGTAGAGGAATACATTGTTTTCAGTTTTACAAAACGTGTTGATTTCGCTTTCATTCTTGTACTAAGTTTAAGAATAGAGATGTAAAATGAACATAAAATTTAAAGAACGTCGTTGTTGTTGTAGAGTTTAAGGCCATTTTTCAGCACACGATAGACTATACATGGCGGTCAGTATTATTGGTGGAGAAAGAGCCGGGAAAACTCCCGGAAAGAAAAACCGACCCACGAGAAGCTACTGGCAAGCTTTCTCACACAACTACATTATCCGAATCTTAGACTCGAACCCACGCAGACAGAGGTGAGATGGCAGTGATCCATAACGGAAAACGCTTTAGACCACTCGGGGCCCCTTAAAGAATGTCAGTAATTCTTTCTTCCTATGTCCTAGACAGCAGTTTGGAGTGGGTTTCATAGCACCTAACTCCCGTAGAGGGGACTAAATATGTACAAACAATTTCAATAGCTGTAAATTCTTAGTGAACCTTTTGCATTTAGATACATTTTTAGCATTATGCATAAATACTGTTACACCAAAAATCACGAAACTTCGTGAGGGGATGCATCTTAATGAGAACTACACCCTCAGCGAAAAGTAGGTCTCTGTGACATTTTCTCGCTTCCTTTACTTTGGTATAATTGAGTTTAAAGTTTATACCACATCCTGCCAAAAAAAGTGTTACTGTCACCTATATCTTATTTTCTACTGGCTTACATTACGTTTGTCACTTTTAACTCGTAAGCAAGAAGTTTTTTCACAGCTGTATTGCTTCTTTATGATCGGTATATCCTCATCACAATAGTAGGTCGGTGTAACACAAATTTAAAGTTTTCCTGATTTTAGTTGAATTTTTGTTTTACTTCATTTGTCAAACCCAATTCTTGGGATAATTATCAAACTCGCTAATTGTATGCCTCACTCTTAGTACCATATCTTTAAAAGAAAGTACAGATGACAGAGGTTTCTCGTTTTTCAGGATTATGTCAAAATTTGGCGTTAATTCATTCGTCTTTGGCACATGTATTTTGATGAGCAATATATCAATATCGCAAACCCAAGTCACCATGAGCTATATTTCATGCTTCACTGACCTGAGTTCAGTCTAAGACACTGTTCATACCAGAACAATAATAATAAAACTAAGTGATTATTTGTTATTGTTATTAATACCTTGCCCTTACAATATAATAAGATTGTTCTGACTATCTTTCACGTCTCAGTGACATATGTTAAGTTATGTGCGTATGTACTTCATGTTTTTGTCTACAGCATAATAATGTTATCCCAAGAATCATAACATTTGGCAAGAAGATACATCTTGAGTATTACATTTTCAGCTTAAATATTAGACAATTTGACTCATATTTCATATTTAACTGAATTTACTTAAGTTTTATATCCTACTGTCCACACTTTAATCAATAAACTAAACGACTGCATGCATCTCTCTTAATTATACGTCCATATATAGAAAACAACTAAGACCAATATTTAATTTGACATGCTTTGGTTAAGCTTCTGAATTTAGATCATGGTTGTATAGGATTTGGCATGCTATGCATATACTATCCTATGTAGAATTATGCAAGCATTGTACATTTCAGTAGCAGGTCATTATGACCCATATTTCATGCTTCACCGACTTGGGTTACATTTTATGTTTGATGTTCCTTTCGCAGGCACTGTTCCTGATCGAATAATAAAATTGGTGATTATATGCATTTACTGTATGCATTTCAGTTACTACCAAACACTTACAGAAAGCGACTTATATTTGATCTTTAGTTACTTGTTTCCATTATGTTTCCTTTAGTTACTTGTTTCCATTATGTTCATCAAGGTACAAGTTTTTGTGTATAATATTCTGCTTAGTTAGTCGATACGTCTTGATAAGTTAAAAAGGAGGTATTTGTCATATATATATATATATATATATATATATATATATATATATATATATATATATATATATATATATATGTGTGTGTGTGTGTGTGTGTGTGTGTGTGTGTGTGTGTGTGTGTGTGTGTCTTTCAATGCTTTTGCTGAAAGCATATGTGAGAAGTTCATTTACTACGCGTTGTTTATGTTCCAATCACAAAGTGTAATAATTGGATGCATGTCTCTTGTTACTACACCCTTACAACCAATGAAGATGTCTCTGACATGAGAGAGCTGGATGATATTTGATCGAACAAAGACATTTAACGCAGGTAGGTGGACTATTTTTTTTTAAATAATGCAAATAGCTGACACTCTGGCCCATACCCTTATTTTAGTCTGTAAGAAACTAAACAAAAGTGATTGAAAATCCCTTTCTTCAAAAAATACATCCCTCAACAAATACGATAAAAAATACGTCAGTACTAAATCATCACAAATGTTATAATATGTCAACTAATGTGTCAAATGCACAAATATTTATCAATATATTTGATGTATGGGTTTATAAACAAAAAATACTATCAATGTAAAGACTTCGCTACAGACATGATGAATGTGCAGACTTATCAACTAATGTAATCAATATGTATTGTTCATCGTCAAGTATAAAGGTGCATTAGAGAAGTCATACGTATACGAATGCTGATCTCAGACTTCTTGTATGTCTCCGTAACAGCTCTTCAGCTGATAACTGCATATTTATAAGGTTTGTGCGCATTATGACGATAAGATAAAATAATCATATTAATACTTTGGAAATGGTAAACTCTTCAAAAATCTCATTGGTAAATAGGTTCCCCATTGCCGGCGCTTTGCGTATGCTGGAGCGAGTAAACCGAAAGAGGTATTTTGAACTTGCACCATGCAAGTAATAACCTTGGTTAATGCCATTTTACGATTATTTTCATAAATAATACAAAAGGTAGTTTTGGTGCATCAATTCTACGACAGAAGTTCTTTATTAACTTGAGTTAAGTATTTTTAATTACACAGAATGCCTTATTTGACCTATATGCAGTTGGAAGTAATAAAAACATGTTTAAGCAATGTTAATCTTTCTATGTTAAGTATTATACATACAAATGTTGTGACATGTTACCTTAGCTGGGTAAATCTAGTATGCATGTGATGGATTTAGGAATTAGACGAATGGCCTGAATGTTTTATATGCATCGTCTCGCCTGTATTGGTTCATCAAGATAATTATTAATGCATGAATACTGTTGTTTTTCTTAATGCTGTTTTTGTACGGATGCTGTCATTACATTATTAATGCATGAATACTGTTTTTTGTACGGATGCTGTCATGACATTTTTAATGCATGAATATGGTTTTTTGTACGGATGCTGTCATGACATTTTTAATGCATGAATATGGTTTTTTGTACGGATGCTGTCATGACATTTTTAATGCATGAATATGGTTTTTTGTACGGATGCTGTCATGACATTTTTAATGCATGAATATGGTTTTTTGTACGGATGCTGTCATGACATTATTAATGCATGAATACTGTTATTCTACCAATGCTGACATGACATGGTTACTCAAAGCCTTTGACTTTATCCAGTGCATTCTCGCTTGAAATCTTTGGACAATGATAATAACTTATCAATCGGTTTTTATGAAAAATTATGTTTTTACCTGACTTGTTATTTGAGATTTAAATGTGTCGTTGGATCCACGTCATCAAAGATTCATGTATTATTAATTTCAGTTTTAACTGCAGTTGTTTCCGTAAGAACTCTTGTTCAATTCAGTAAAATCAGATTTCATTCGTTTCATCTATATCTCTATTTCGTCTATATTAACGTGTACCACACTGCAACTTTTAAACTGTTCTCGATCACATATTATTTTGTATCTATTTATATTTGTTCAACCTCAGTATTTCAGTCAAATATACAAAACTAATTTGATGGATCTTGATGTTTCACTGGCTCACCATCACCACTCCAAAAAATAATAATACAATGATTGCAGAAGAATGGCAGTGCCTGTTTGTAGAGCCCACGATCAAATTATTGCCTGACACATATGGGCAGCCGTCACCGCCAAAATTACATTAAGCAAATGATCTAGTATGAAATCAAATGATTTAACCTAGCAAATGAAATGATCAATCCAGATTCCAAATGATGTGGTGTCACATGAAATGATCTAACGAACAAAATCGAATGATGCTTTTAAATTACAAATGACGTGGTATTAAATGAAATGATAAAGTGTGAAATGAAATGATTTAATTAAACAAACGGAATGATCAATTCAGATTCCAAATGATGTTGTGTGATATGAAATGATGTAGCATGAAATAAAAAGATTGAACCCCAAAAATGAAATAATGAATTCAAATTTCAAATGATGTGGCGTTAAATTAAATGATCTGGTATTAAATAAAATGATTCAAAGAACAAAACGGAATGATGATATATGCTTCCAAATGACGTGCTATTAGATAAAATGATGTAGTCTAACATAAATGATTTAACTCAACAACGGAATGATGAATTCAGATTCCAAATGATGTTGTGTGATATGAAATGATATAGCATGAAATGAAATGATTGAACCCCAAAAATGAAATAATGAATTCAGATTTCAAATGATGTGGCGTTAAATGAAATTATCTGGTATTAAATAAAATGATTGAAAGAACAAAACGGAATGATGATATATGCTTGCAAATGAAGTGCTATTAGATAAAATGATGTAGTCTAACAAAATGATTTAACTCAACAAATGAAATCATGAATTTAAATTCCAAATGATCTGGTATTAAATAAAATGATTTAAAGAACAAAACGGATTAATGAAATCTGGTTCCAAACCATATATTATTAAATGAAAGTACGTAGTATGAAATAAAATGATTTAACTCAACAAATGAAATGATGAATTCAGATTCCAAATGATGTGATATTAAATTAAATGATTAAATAACAAAACGGATTGATGAATTCTGCTTCCAAATGACGTAGTATTAAATGAAATGATGTAGTCTTGAATTAAATGATTTACCCCCCCCCCCCAAAAAAAAATGGTGTATTCAGATTCCAAATGATCTGGCATTAGTTGAAATGGTCTGAAGAGCAGAATGGAATGATCAGCTCATATTCCAAATGATGTGGTATTTAATGAAACGTATTGAAACGTATTGAAAGTACACCATCTGATCAAAATACGAATCAGCTAGCGTAAATCCAAACAATCACAGGGGGGCGCTGTTATCTATGACGTATGATGTTAGCACCCCGAAACAGAATCGACGCTCGTATTTACAGCATTCGGCTGAGATTTTTGCAAACGACAGTTGGAGAGCAAAGCAAAGGCAAATGTTTCTTGTCGTATTTTATAAACAAGAGCCACGTTTTCCAATCAGCATAAAGTGATTTTATCCACATTAATGAATGTGCGTGTATTTTTTTCTTTCTTCAAGTTCTGCCCTGTACTGCGCGAGTTTCTTGGCTTCAACAAAGCGAGATCTATCAACTAAAGAGATTAAATCTTGATTTTTGTAAAATCAATATTAATTAACATGTTTAATGACCTTACACACTAAGCCAAAAATGTGTTTCCCGTCACTTTTGGTATATTTTACATTACTGTTCCTACGTGCATACTCGTTATTCGTCCAAGGTTTATTTATTCATTTTTTTATTTTATTATTTTTTTAATTTATTGTCATGGTAGCTTATAACTTTTCAGTACTGACTAATTTTAAGATAAACAAAAAACAGCGTTGTCTCCAAAATTGTATAATCCTGTCAGTTTTACATGCTTCCAGATATCAAGAAACTCTGTGTATATGATGCTTTATTTATTATATACTGGTCACTATAAAGGCGGATTTACTTTAGGCATGACATTGTTTTTTTTTTTGTGGCTATAATTTAAATGTATTACCAGTAAACGGTAATATATGACTATATGTATATTAGAAGTAACACTGAAGAAACTATGACCATTAAAATATTAAAATATTAAATTGAAATAAATAATTTAAAATATTATAAAAAATGAAAATAAAGTTTTTGAAATGATATGAACATGGAATTTTCTAAAAGTCTATGATTAAAATTTACACGAACCTTGTGCATGCAACATTCGTGCAACAATGTTTATCAATTTGCATACTAATTAAATAGTTATTCTTTTATAGTTTCCATTTCTGTACACATTTCATCTTTTTTTCATAAGCCAAACTTTTAGTCTTTTATCTTCCAATATATATAAAACCTAGTAACAAAATAATAACTTTGTATTTTATAAGAATATCTACTTTGAATGAATTATTAATGTCAGTTAGTTTCATAATTCCATTCCAATTTCCATCTGCACATTATTTCTGGTGCGTCTACATTTTTAATAAAAACGATGATGGTACCTTCATGATAATATATGGTTTTGTAAAGTTCCTTGAAAAATTGTGAAAGCAGAAAATATTTTACAAGAATCATAGAAACATGATCCTGGGATAATTCAGAAAGAAGAAAAGAAATTGATTCCATTGCTGCTGTCTTTCTTTCGATATATGTTTCAACACTACAAAGACTTCCAATTTGTAAAGTTGTATGTGGTGAGCCCTTAGAAAGACAAACGGTCCACATCTCCATATAGATCAAACAAATCAACATGGAACGTGTATCAACAATTAGCATCTCTTGATACTTTAAGTTAGGGTCTATATAAAGTGTTACAACTTTATGATGTTAAACTAAGTAAGAGAAACAAGCGAAACCGTAAAGTTTAAGAAAATCGAACTTTGTGCATCATTATCAGATTTATTATGTCAAGTAATTTCTTCTTCTTCTTTTATTATTATTATTATTATTATTATTATTATTAATATTGTTATTATTATTATTATTATTATTATTATTATTATTATTATTATTATTGCTGTTGTTGTTGAACATGATATTTGTGCTCCTGATGTCTTTAATTTATTCTCTTGATATTGTTTTATTGTGGTGCTGTACACACCTACAAACACCTCCACATTTTCTGACATGACTGGAGGCGCCACCAGTTATTGGTCTAAGTGGTGCTAAACAGTGATGGTGATTGTAATGTTTTGTTATTAAAGAATAACTCCAGTAGCGATCTATAACTTTTCTCATAGATTTTATTCAATAAAATTTGTATATATGTCAGCAGTATCACATGCGCAGGCACGCACTGAAAAAATGTATCATGAAAAGGAGAGCGATATATGCATTCCAATCAATATGTGTGTACAGCAAGTATGATTTAAAACGCGATGAGAATAATGATAGTGTATGGCATGAAATTAATATTACGTATTAATATGAGTAACAACATCATACGTTGTAATTTTTCTGAAAGAAATGTGTTAACAGTATAAAGACTTAGTTTCTAATGATTCGACGCCAAACTATATAAACAATATGTTCGGTAAAAGGACAAATAATGTCAATACAGTTTCTGATCCATCGATAATATGCTCTATACCAAATTATAACTTTCTTCTTTCTAAGCCCGAAATGGAATTGTTTGGGTCCAGTCATTTGGAACTGGCTACCTAAAGATGTTAAAGAAGAACCATCAGAGCATTCCTTTCATCACAGGCGTTTGCAATGGCTAGAATCTAAATAATGTATATAACCGGTTATGGTCAGCTCTCCCATGTGTGTGTGTGTGTGTGTGTGTGTGTGTGTCCGTGCGTGCGTGCGTGTTTTGAATGAAAAGCTTTAAATCATGCATGTGGTGTACACAATGCTTTCTGTGCTATATCAACACTTAATTGTTCCTGTGTATATAATCATTTATTATTACAAAATGCAAAGAGAAATTAACATTGAACCAAAGGTGGAAAACAAAGAGAAACGCGTGAAATTAATATGTAAAACTCAGACGTGGATATGAGTGTCGCGATCAGTGAAGTATTCATTAATAATAATAATAATAATAATAATAATAATAATAATAATAATAATAATAATAATAATAATAATAATTAATAATAATAATAATAATAATAATAATAATAATAATGATGATGATAATTTATCTTTAATCAGGATAACACATTTGGTCATGGCTGACCCATCTGCCGTGTGGTCCTCAGTTTTGTAATCGGCTAGGTTACAATTTTTTCATAAAAATATTTTTTTTAAAAATAAGAAAGAAAAAAAATACACAAAATAAAAATATAAGATCATGCACATAACCAGGTATCTTCGCACACTCATTCTGATTATGTGTGACTATACTGTGAAACACATATATATATATATATATATATATATATATATGTCGAATAAGATCTGGATATATCAATGATGGATATCATTATAAAGTTTTCTATTCAGAGTTTTTATTATGTCATTCCAGCTGGTCTAGAAAGAATTTCTGTAATGATATTTTAAAAGAAGCAAGGGAAGTTGAATTACGTATCCTCGTTGATAAAGAATTCCATGCAGTAGGTGCTGATTCAAAAATGAGCTTTTGTAAAAATCGGTTTTCGACCGAGGAACCTGGAGATCGTTGTTATTCGTCGATCGGAGATTACGCTAAGTATTCGATGATCTTAGTTCAATTATGTATGAGATATAATCTGGAGAAAGACCGTTAAAAGACTTGTATGTCATCATTTCTTTAAAATAAAAACTACGTTTTTGTATAGGTAGCCATTTCATACGTGAAAACAAAACATTTGAGGGAGTCATAACAGAAAGTTTCAGTATAATTTGGGCTGCCCTTTTTTGGAGTCTATCAATTCTGGACAGATTATAAGTTGATGTGTTTTCCCATATGGTACAGCCGTAATCTATAAGTCGTAGTATATAATTCGAAAAATAAATTTCAAGTGATTGTGGCGATAGAAATTTCGAAAGCAATTTTAACAGTTATTCTTTTGACTACCATTGCACATAGGTTATCGATATGCGCATTCCAGCTGAGGTGTTGATCAACGTAAACACCAAGAAGTTTCTGATTTTTGACAATAGATACGTCTAAGCCATTTTGAGCTAGAATTAAATCCATGTTAGTAGATAGACGCTGCCTTTTTCCAATTGTCATACATTTCATTTTAGAGATGTTAATATGCATTTTGTTTTGATGACACCAAAATGATATATTGTTGAAGATTATTTTTTATGGAGTCTAGAGATTTACCAGATAAATGCAATATATAATCATTGAATGAACGATGGGATATAGAATATGAGGGCGATTATTAACTGGGAAGGTAAGGTACAGTGTGTAAGAGGTAAAGTATGTGGTGGGGAATTATGATTTTGTTTAGGCTGCTATCAAATACTAGTTCGAAGTTATATATGAAACAGAATATTTCAGTGAGCACCATTTATCAACGAAGGGTTAACCAGACTCAGTCGGTAAAAGACGGATTTTATTCTGCATACTAACCTGGATGGTATAAAGGATAACAGTGCCTTACTGGATATTTGCTTCCTTATGATCATATGAACTAATACGTTTAATCTATATGGCGTATTTTGTATTAAACGAATACTAATTATTTATTAATTACAAGACACCAGTAAAGCTGCGGATACATGATTGTCCTCAAACTATTTTTCTCATTGATCTTAAACCCTGTGAGGGCATAACATCAACCAGCTGTTGATGTAAATTAGTTATAGACCAGTGTAGCTGTCTCATTAATTTCTTTGTCAAGAACAGCTGAGTGATATTTAAAGCTAATTATAATTAGGCTAACACTGCATCTCAAATACTGCGTATGTTAACATTTAAAATGACACGTGACCTGGTTCTGTGTCTCATGTGGGTTTCACAGTCTTCCCAAACGTGTGAAATATCACGTTTGCTTGGTAGATGCGGATTTGCTTTCATCAAGTCAAGTATCGGGTGTTTTGTTTTAAAAAATCACTCGGACAAGCTTTGATACTGTGGTAGGCATGAGCATTAAATGTCTACAGCTTTCCGATTTCTTCAGTTTCTTTAAATCTTGCCATTTTCTGCTGCAAGTTTTCTCGTGCCGGTGGCAAAGTAGCTAGTAATTTTCTTCCGATCAGTAGTAGTTCAGCAGGGCAGTATCCATTCAATAATGATGTTGCACGATAAAAATGTCAAGATAGTTTTGTAAGGATCGTCTGTCTTTTTCAGTATTCTTGTAATTGTTTGTATATGTGTTGTATACATACATACATACATACATACATACATACATACATACATACATACATACATACATACATACATATTTGTTTACAAGGAACAATTTGTCATAATTTAATAAATAAGAAAAATATAAATTAACTGGGCTAGGAATTAAACAATCATTACTAAGTGAAGAATAATATTCACGACTTTTGTATGTATGCGATTTACTGTATGCAGTTGACCAGCAGCAGAAGGGGCGAATCAGACAACATTTTTAGACAAGTTTTCACTGAAATCACGCTTAAAAACAATGAAACCAATGACATCAGGGCCCCAATGTGTGTGTGAATCATGGATTAGGTCCAAAAAAAAATATGAAAAAATCAATGAAATTAATGAAATCCTCCATCGATTTTTTGGGAAAAAGGGACTACAACGTCGTTGTCACTCACCCTCTCTGCTGCTATGGGTTAACCGAATATTTGATCCAGTCCGATACGATATCGTGTTCCAGACCTTGTCTGGGGGACATGTAAATCACTACGACGAAAATCCTTTCAGGATTTCACAAATAGACTAATCGCTAACACCTCCTCTTGTAAATCAATCAGATTATTAGATTGGTCAGTGAGTTTGAAATTAATTCTGGTTAATGAATTATTATGACATCGCATATAGACTGGATTCACCGGGGACTCAATTATTAAAAACCCTGGAGGGGCTGTTGGTGCAAATGAATACAAAATATATCCCTGCTGAGCTTGATTTGATCGTTCTAAATTTATTTGATAGCTTCCTTCGATCACATCACATACTAAATTGAGCGCAATCACCGTTGAAATATTCACATTGAACGGAGCAATATGCCTGCCACCACCATCTGGGTCATTATTGTGTGTCAGGATAGTTGTTTCCGGTGATGTTGTTTTTTTCCACGTATCATGGATTTTTTTGAAATCTTCATCGATGGCATCACTGAGAGATTTTTGTAGTTCTAAGAGATTATATCCTGGTAGATTGAATTCGGAAATATTTTCTACGCTTATATGATATTTTGTCGTAAATTCTATTTTCGTGTTAGGGTGTCTGGCAAGGGCTACCTCTCGTATAATTAGTGAATGAAATATATAAATGTCACTGAGGATTCTGTTACATGTTTCTATGACGCTGATAAATTCATCTCGGGTGAGAGAGCCGGATTTAAGGGATATTAACAACAACGAAATATCGTTATTGAACGCTGTGAAGTTTTCAGTGATTTTATCCTGTCGAGTTATGTAGTATTTCTCCCCTCCCTTATCTATCTTTTCAGTGAAAAAATTCAATTTGTCATAATCTCTATAACTCTTTACTGGATTATCAGATTTTGTCCGGTCGGTGATATAATCAGTTTTTTGTGGTTCTGGTAATTTAACGGTTTTTCCTCCTGGTGGTAATTCAGGCCATCCTAGTACGGTTCTAATAGAACTCTGATAGATATCTACGACATAACCCTCTGTGCTTATTTCAATGGCAGATGATAGTGTCGGCACATGAACTGTTATAGCTATTTTTGACTCTACTCCAGTAATCGATTTTATTCTACGCGCGAATTCATCATTGATTTGTTCAATTTGATATGATTCGTTTGGTATGGAAACAACATTCCAGTCTGGGGTACCGTCGGGTTTATTCTTATTTGCAAACACCAGTGAATTATTGGGTTGTTGACCACCAAATGATTTTGACCTAATATTTGGCCAACTGTGATACACTCGTAGTTTTGCTAGCGCTATCTCCTTCACTGGGACCGGAGAGGGGAAATTCACACTGAATTCTGGATTCGTTGAGGTTATTGAGATCATGCTTGTTTGTACTGGGTTTGTGTTCTCCACTATTTGTTGAAGTAATTCCATCGGTGTTGTCATTGTTATTATACTCATGTTTTTGTACTTCTAATTTTGACATCGCAGAATCATATATATCTACCATCGCTGAAAACTCACTCTCCGATATAATTGTATCATCGAGCGATGACGATATCAATGAGGATAATTGCGAGTATGCAGTGGACACAACATGAAATTGAATTATGTAGTCTTGTAGTTTCCGTTGGCTGCATGAGGATATTTTTTTTGTGATTATTGAAATAATTCCAGCGATTGTTGTTGCCGCAGAAATGCAAATTGGAACAGCTATCGGGGCCATCATTGTCACTGAAGACAGTATAATACCGGCTCCGGTGATTACACCACTCACTGAATACACAGTAACATCAATTGCGGTAATTCTCCTGCGATATTTTTTAATTTTCAATTCATACTCCTCAGACAGAGTTTTGAGTCTAGTTTGATATTCTCTGACCTGATCATAGCGATATTGCGATGATGAAATCATTTTTTTATTTTAATAACGCTAGCGTTTTCAATTGTGAAATCCTCTCAATTTTCAACTTAAATCCACTACGAATTCCACATACCATGATACCAGAGCTCTATCCAAATGTTTATCAGTAGCTGTTATAGTGAACTTTTCAATTGTACCCTTGTCGATGATCATTGAAATCGTATTGTTGACCCCGGATGAACTCGACGATGATATATTAAATTGAGCCGTTGTCACCAGTGTTAATCGATAAATACCCTTGACGGTTGCAGTGATATCTAATTTGTTGTTTGTAGATGTCCACACAAATGATCCGTGTTGGATTGTATATACTACGTTATTGGTTTTCTCATGAGGAATTTTTGTTTTTTCAATGGCTGTTATCATCCTCGTTGCATCCCCCTTGATGTCTTCGATGAAAGTTTTCGTCTCATCGATGGATTTTTTAATATCAGGGAGTTTTAGTTCAATTTTATCTAACGGGGTTCCAATAAATTTATCAATGATATTTCTACGAAATGATATAAACTGTTTTATGTGTTCTTCAATTCTAGATTCAAGTGTTGCTAGTACAACCACAGAATTGTTTAACTCATCGTTGAGAATTTTTAATCGATCTGTAATCGTCGAAACGAGTACACCCGGTTTGAGTTTACCCTGATCGGAAAATAACGCAACAGTGTTCTCGATTGCGTTTTGTTGTTTAACTAAAATATCATCCAGAGAGATATTACTGGTTTTCAATTTACCCTGATCGGAAAATAACGCAACGGTGTTCTCGATTGCGTTTCGTTGTTTAACTAAAATATCATCCAAAGAGATATTACTAGATTTCAATTTACCCTGTTTGTCCTGAAATACAACTATTTCATTGGGATCAACACTTTCTAAATTCAACGTCTCAGCTATTTCATCTTTAATTTTTTTTTGTTATATCCTTGATAGAATCAGGGGTTGCAGTGCCATCGGGTTTGGGTTTCAAAGATCTCCCCCAAATATCAATCATGTTATTGTAAAACTCTTTCTCTCTCTAAAAAGCGATTACTAGTGTAGTCATTAACGACAATATGAGGTGGTTTTCCCCTTGGGTTACCCAAGGAGTTAGAAATAGCGTCAAGGACATTTAATACTTCACTGCCGCATATTGGTGGGTCATTGATTTGTTGTGTTGGTAGCGTAGAATACCAAGTCTTCATTGGAAATTGTTTTATATACCGCATAAACTCCTTTGGTGGGGCTAATCCATATGAATCAAAATAGACAATCCCACGTGGATCAATAGAGTATGCAACCCAGTGAGTTCCAGGTCCGGTGCTGTTATCGAGATTAATAATACCTGTTTCAGTTTTGTTTGGTTGATGTGGTAATTGATCTTTCATAAAAACACCTCTGAAATGTTTAATCGCTAGTTTTTTAGCAGCATCCATTAAATCAAAATTGGACATGGGAACCATAGGTTCGGAAATTGAAGATTTCTGAATTAATAAACCGTTCCTGGTAGTCTCAGGCCTGATCCGTGAACGGATCTCCCGCTGTACCATGAATACGGGGTTCCTGGTAGTCTTAGACCTTTTCCGCTGTACCACGAATACGGGGTTCCTGGTAGTCTTAGACCCAATCCTTGAACGGATCGTCTCTTTTTTTTATATCCTTGTCCAGCTGCCTTTTTCAACGCCATTCCTGCTGCAGTACCAACGGCTCCTAACGCTGCTGCTTTAGCCACCGCTGGGGCTGCTGCTGCGATCAATGCTGGTATTGCAGCTAACAATGGAAATATACCGCCTGTTTTCATCATATTTTTGATAGCGGCCGCAGAGAGAGTAATCTGAACCCCTTTTTTATCCTTGAAAGCATCATTGAAATGTTTCACCTGACGAGTTGTCAGCGATAATTTATTTTCACCACCAGTCATTTGATTAGGTTTCAACGTGATTGTGGTTCCACATTTTTTAGCCGATTCTGATTGCAATTTTTTGATTTGACCAGGAGTTAACGTAACACTAATAACACTATATGACATTATACATAATAGATTGATTCTAATTCAATGAAAAATCGAGAAAATCGTTCAAAAATTTCTACTGGGGCATCTACCACTCTCATTCTTCCACCAACACCTTCAAGTAGCATTGATTTATCACTGAGAATGACAGCAACCGCTCTATAATCAGCAATAGCAGGAAGACCACCAGGAGCACCAACAGGACGGGTAACATTAGCTCTAAAGTGTATATCAACAACTGACTGTCTTGTCAAATCGAGATGTTCCAGTGAGAAGTAATAGATCGGATACAGATTTTTAAAATCATATTGTGATATTTGCAAGCCAGTATCCACATTTTGATCGCGTGCCATAAATGACAACAGACGATGATAAACTCGTGCAATATGATTTTCTGTGTAATTAAGTTGTATATCCTCAGATGGTTCCTGTTGGCCGTTTATTCTCAGTGAGACGTCTTTCACACCTAATTGATCAAATATCATATGGCTTCGTTCTTGATTGCCAACTCGTGCGTTATCCTGTAACGCAATAAATATATGACGTAGCGCAGAAACGCCTTGTTTTGATGCTAGGTTCCAAGTGAATAACCCGTTGATATTTGATTGCTTCACATCTGTACTCACGGTTAGCCAACTTAGTAATGATTTTCCTCCTTGGTCCATAAATGATAGTAATCGTCCTTCTGCGGTGATTGCTGGAGTCAACACTGGCATCCACAATGATATTTTTGTTAAATCGACTCTACCGGCATCAGCATTGGCGGCTGCAACATCTACTGGAATCCTCCAAATTGCATCATTATCATCACTTTTTCGTACAAGCGATACTGTATGCTTCGCCCCGTAGATAACTTTTCTGACGTTTCTACAGAATCCAAATATGTGATGCAGTGGAATCGCGCATGAAAATGATTTACGCTCTCCTTGCAACATTGCGTTTCGTGTTGCAGCTCCTAGATTGAAATTAGCATCGTTGTTTATAATCATATTCTCGATATCAGAATCATTATTATCACGTTTTTTGGGTCGTCTTACAACAAATGGATTTCCACCAGCGGTATTCTTACCATCTTTTGCAAACATCATAGATGGACCCGCTGATCTTGTATAATCATCAGAATATCTCGCTAACCCGATTATTGTTGTGGCCACATCAACATCACGATCTATGGACTCAATTTCTTTTCCATCAATGAGATATCTAGCACTCTCAAATAGCGCCATAATACCATTATTGACAAAACCGACTTGAGTACCAGCTGGATACGGTGCTGGTACAGCAGTAGTATCAGCAGCTGTTACAATTTCTCCTTCTACTTCAATAAATGCTTCACAGGGTAAAAAGTATTTACTGGTATCATGGACTTGAAGATCAATTCTTGCTCGACTATTTGGGGCTATGGCATGATAGGCGTAATATTGATAATCGCGTACAGAATCATCCTTGCCAACTGGGGCGTCTATATCAAATGCTGGATCAGATGATTTTTTGAACATTTTATTCTATTTATCAGAGTCTAAATAGTGAAATCGTAAACGATTTTTCCATTTTCATCGACGTAGTTTTTTAAGGCCACTTCCTGCTATCATGTTTGCAATATTGCTTTGGTCCCCTTGATTTACCATCGACGCTAATTTTTCATCTACTGCGTTATTTATTATTTTACTAACACTTGCAGGCATTTCTTCTGTAGACGGTAACGGTTTCTTTTTTCGCCCCACTAATGATGTTATTTTATCCTTCGCAGTTGAAAACGCTTTCCCGGCAAGATTTCCAACAGTACTAATACCCTTATCACGAATAACATCAATGGCTTTCATTGATAATTGTTTAGCTAACGGCATCACTTTTGGGGCCATTCTTGAAAAGAATCCTAAAATGGTATTGCCGAGGCCATCTCCATAATATGCTTTATAAACTGGAAACCGTGAATTAACTACATAGACGGGGGTTGGTTTATCATGATTGTAATGGATGATCATTATTATAAAAACAATAGTGTTTTCAATTGTTATTTAATCGCTATGATACCCATTTGCTAACTCGTCAATGAAATCTCGATAGGTTTTGATATCCATGATACTGCCGGCAAATAACCGTCTACAGATATCAGCTGCTTCATTAATTATTTCCGGTGAATTATTTCCAGCTCGGAATCCTCCTACAAGAACATCTAATCGTGATATATCATTGATAACACTATCAGGACAAGTGTTTCCAATCCTTGGATTTTGCAGTCCACTTCCGCTATAACCAGTTGCTTCATCTAGTTTTTCTACATCCGTTTCTTGTAAATAATCATCATCATCATCATCATCAGGTGGTAGTTGTTGTTTTTTTTTTTGTCTTCTTGTTTGTCTACGTGTTGGTGTTTGACGTTTTAGTTCTTGCCGTTCTTCTATTTCTCGTTGTCGTTCTTCTATTTGTTCTCTTTTATAATTACTAATTCCCCTTTGAAATTCCTTGTATCCTATCTCATCCTTATTCAAACGACCAATCCCTTAATTTAGTTTATACAAAAAATCGAACCAATCATTACTTGATATTCTATCATTCTTATACTCGTCCTTTAAAAAATCTTTTTTTGAATTATAACTTTGAGCAGCAAAATTACCAAAGGCTTGATAATCCTTTGATTTCAATAAACTAGGTTTTTTATTAATATTTTAGCATGATCAGTAAATTTATTCAACAGAGAAACAGTCGTTTTTTTCGGATCAGTTTTTTCAGTTTGTTCAGTTTTCGCTGCTAGTTTTTCAAGCTCACCAATAACAGATTTTCCCGTCTCGGGACCATCTCCCAGTAAAGCACGCTCTACCCCCTTCGTTGCTGTGGTTACTGGTTTAAACAATTCTTCAGACCCCAGAGCAAAATCAGTTTGTAAACTCTGTCGTTGTTGCAGTTTATTCCGTACAGAGTCACGAATTGGTATAAATTTCTTAATTGCATCTAGTCGCTCACGAGCCAATCGGGTTGTTAATGCCTCATTGACCATTATTTGAAATCGCAAACCATTTTTCAATTGTAAAACAATTTTTCAATCCGACCTAACACCATCGGATGATTTTTAACACGGTCATGGAAGTGTTATTTCATCATAAAACACCTTCTATCATTGATGGAGAAAGTATCAAAATTGTATATAAATAAAATAATACTGATAGTTTCTCCACTTTTTTGACATGTCGGATGATTTTTAACACGGTCATGGAAGTGTTATTTCATCCTATAACAGCTTCTATCAATGATGTTGAAAGTGTGGAAATTCATATAAAAATAATTAATACCACACTTTCAACATTCTTTATTTGATCAATCTGACATATCGTCCATCGATTTTTGACATCTCCCTTGAGGGTCGGCTAAAAAAAATGAAGGTCAGTCACAATAAAAAAATGATAAATGGTCGGGCAATCAATGGTCGGGCAATCAAAATTGTTCATTTTCTTGAATTAATGCCCGTAGGTTTCTAATTTTAGAGTTGACTTCTTTTTTCAATTCGTATTCGTTACCTAATTCTTTTCGTATTCCTTCTACGATAGTATACAACGGGACGAACACACTGATGTC
Organism: Unio delphinus; assembly: GCA_029339505.1. NCBI lineage: Eukaryota > Metazoa > Mollusca > Bivalvia > Unionida > Unionidae > Unio > Unio delphinus. The sequence continues at coordinate 14,169,716 of JAQISU010000110.1, forward strand.
ACTGGAAAATGAAAGAGAGTCTTTAATAGAATTCTGAATTTTTTTGATGAGTGCATACTTCTTGGGTAGCATATATTTGTTAGTGCTAACCCCGTATTCTATATCCTGAAAATCAGACACAATTTGATCAGGATTTAATCCATCTGATAGTTTGATATCCTGATTTTTCAATTTTGCTATTTCAACTATGATGCTATTCATGTTTTCAGAATTCATTATTCTATAAGAATGACATATCTCTAATTGGAAATTATGACGCATTAGACATAACTAAATCGAATTTTCTGTCCCGTCTTTTTTGAAATAGCAGATCGATAAATTCTCCCTGCAACTCTTTGAACAGAAGTTGGACAAATATCGAAGTGCCTACCGGCTTCATTCATAGATGAAAATATTTTTTCTTCATTAGTTATTGTATTCAAAGATTTCACAGGTCTCTTCCAAACCGTTTTGCAAGTGCCAGCTCTTCCTCGTTTGGAATTCTCACTCAGTGTGATAGCCTGCAGATTTGATAAAGAATTGTTCATTGGATTAGAATCCTTGTGATCAATAACAAAACCATCCTCGATCAATCCATAAAAACATTCAAATATGAAACGATGATTGAGATAAGTTTTCCTTCCAACAGTAAACCTCAAATACCCTTGATTACTCACAACACCGACCGGTTTCTTCATTCTACAGTGTCTTACAACACCATCACTGGATGCTTCATAATTTGTAATCACTGGATGTGGTCTGAATTCTTGGTTCATATATACTATTCTATTGTTTGTCTAATTCAGTGTTTGGTTCAATAATTACATCACTGGAAAATCTTTCGATGTAGTCTTGCGGGGTTCTTATGATTTTATCCTTGATGTTGTCAGGGTCAAAGACTTTTTCAGGGTCATAATTTCTGATGGATTGTCCATTTTTTTATTCTTTTATCATAATAACGCTTCAATTCCCTATATCGCTTACCACCACAATCAATACACAATTGTGATCTTCCCTTGACCCCAACCCCACATCGAATACAGGGTAACGGACCAAGACTTCCACGTCGAAAACTTTGCATATGATACCTACAGTATTCATTTTTTCTGCATGATTTGTTACACGGGGTTACATTTCCCATCATGAGCCATTTGCATTGGTTCATATATATAAAACTTTCATTTAAATACTTGTTTTATGTATAGCATGATGAAGTTCAAGAGATTGACTTCGAAAAATGCTAAAATCAATACCATAGAGAGTTCAAGAGATTATTGAAAATCAATCCTAGATTTAATCTCGATAGACCCAAAAAACGTCCAATAGACGGAAACATGAAAGAGTTTAAGAGATTATTGAAAATCAATCCTAGATTTAATCTCGATAGACCAAAAAAACGTCCAATAGACGGAAACAAACGTAACAAACGTCCAAGAGACGGAAACATGAAAGAGTTTAAGAGATTATTAAAAATCAATCCTAGATTTAATCTCGATAGACCCAAAAAACGTAACAAACGTCCAAGAGACGGAAACATGAAAGAGTTTAAGAGATTATTGAAAATCAATCCTAGATTTAATATCGATAGACCCAAAAAACGTAACAAACGTCCAAAAGACGGAAACATGAGATCACCATGGAAGGATGCTCAATTCAATCTTGATATAGTTTCTAATACACCCAAGAATAAAATTCTTGATAAAGCCATCAGAGACTGTTTTAATGAATTCAAGCGTGATGGAGCATCTTATTGTTGGTCAACATTTCGAATTGATGGTGTTGTTGACGCTACCATGAATGATGAAAAGGCAGCAGTGATCATTTCACGTCTTGGGGAAAAAAGTCATTTTTTCCGAATTAAATTCATTATCCGTGAGGATGGCAAATGGATTATTAAGGATAAATTTGAACCCATTCTCAAGGGCAAAAAAACTGTCACCGTGAACCAGGATTCCAAACCGGGAATTTTGACTGGAATTGATAAACCCTACTACGAAAGATCTTATCCTGTCACAGCAGTTGTTTACGGGATCTATCCGCTCAATGAAAAACCTGATATTTCAAAACTAGCACCCATGAAATATTCGACAGGCCTCAATTGTGTAGCAGAACGAATAATAGAACACTTCACAAATGCGTCCCGGGGAAATAAACTAACTGATCTAAGACGAAAAAAAATAACCGAGTGGGAGTTCACGGTAAAAGAGCATGGAGCAACAATTCAGGATATAACTAAATTAGAAAAATCATTAAGATTTCCAATATCGGTAAGGACAATCACCGGAGAAGTATTATACGAATCGAAATATAAATCACAGGGAGCCCCCATTGAAATTATTGATCATAACGCGCACGCGTGGTCATCTGCAGTAACAATATTCCCACGGGATAGAACCGTAAAATATCTATCCCAAACTCTGTTTGGAACCGAAGAGTTTTTTTCAGAGCAGAAATTATTTGATGCTATTTACCATTTGAGTAAAAACGATCCTGTGTCAGCGTGGCTATTTCATAGTAATTCAGACGAGGAATGCAGATTTGATCAGTTTGTAAGGCCTAACGGAGAATTATACCGTACTGAAGAACTGCAGAATCAAATGAAACAACTAGCTAGTGAGTTTTCTGAGGGGGAAATCGAAGATCAATTATTAGCAAACTGTTTCACAGTACCATCCATTGCAGCACATTTTGCTAGAAAGAAAAACGCGTGGAAACCAACACGAAGTGAGTTTTTATCAGATGTCAAATTGTCCTGTCTTGAATACGGCCACGGCGGATTATGGAACACAAAATACACCGCTGATACCGTTATTTCAGTTGATATGATTGCGTGTTATCCAGGAAGTTTTCTTGGGTATGGAGAGTGTGAGAAATATTTCAAACGATTTGGACACCCTACACACGAAATGACCCGTGTTGCTATTAATGGACCACTTCCTGATTTTGATTTAACCGGATTCGCTTGTGTGGTATCATTTGAAATGGCTGAAAGACTTCATCCGTGTAGTTATCTTTGGATTGGTAAACACATGTCTGAAAAACACTGGATGCCAATAGTGTTACTACGGTATATGCTTGATTGTAAGATGTTAAAATCATTAATTGTCAGTGAAGCAATTATATCCTATCGAGCACAGAAATCAGTCTGGTTACCACAACCTGATCTAGAAAAGATAATTAGCGAAGAGCGAAAACTGTTTCCTGATTTTAATGAACAACAAATCATGGATTGGTCCAGACAGTTATTTGAAATCAGAAACAATGAAGCAAAAAATCTTGGACGAAGAATAATCGGTAAATTTACCCAAGGTGGCAAAGATGATAATACGAAATATTCTTCACGATTGATTATAGACAACGCTGAATACGATTTTGTAATGGCGGATTTAACGAATAAGGGCCTATATGTCAATCGTAAGGACGCATTTATGTCCGATGGAACTAAATTGGGTACAATTGTTACCTACAATGATGGATACCATCCGCAGTACACACATTTGAGAGCTTCTATGCTCGGTTATGCTTCTATCAATCTGTTTTCAATGATCAATAGATTTCCTACCACCGCAGTTAGAGTTGCTACTGACTCATTTTACATAAATAGCAAAATGGCTGATTTTAAGGTTACTGGCAACGAGAAATGGGGATCATGGAGAATTAAGAAAGAAATGATTCATGATTATATTCCATCAGCAGATGTTACCATTGAAAATAATTACTTAGAAAGCAATCAGTGTTCAGAATTTTCTAGTGCACCACCGATTTCTGATCCAATCTGTAGATATAAAACAGTTTATTTAAACGGTTGTGGCGGGTCAGGAAAAACAACCCGGGTAATTGAGTTATTCCGTGGGAAAAATCCTACGGATTTCACAAAAATGATTGTGCTAACACCAACTCATAGACTTGCAAGAGAAATGATACAGAGAGGGGTAAATGCTTGCACTTATCACAGCTTTTTCCGATGGAAGGGAGATAAATGGACTCCTGAGCGCATGGGAGAGAAATTTATTCCTGAATTCATCATGTGGGATGAAATAGACACAGTGTCCGAAGATGTCTTAAAAATATTTCTTGAGTGGTTGTTATTGAAGAATACAAAAATCGTCATGTGCGGTGATCACGGGCAACCATCACCATTTGTCGGTGCATCTCCCCATGAATGGCTAAAGGGTTTTGTAGACTATTATGAAGAAATTGATACCGATCATAGATCACTTGATAATGAATTAAAAGAATTGAAGAAACTAATTAGATTACAACCGGATAGAATCCAGTGTGAAATAACCCGTGAAATAATTTCGGAAACTCCCATGAATGAGTTTTGGGAAATGTGGAGACCAAATGATTTAATCATTGCAAGTAGAAAAATAGTCAGGGACACACTTCAGATGAAGTTATTTGAATTGCATAAACAAAAATTTGCAACATTTCCAGTGCCCCTCTGTTATAGGCCATCGGATACGCGAAAACAGAACATCGAAGTTGATATTCCAGGACAGAGTGAAAAGCAGAGTCTCGTATTAAATGATATTGTGCTGGTTGATATCAATGTTGTTGAAGATGCATTGCGTGCTAATAAATCCCCATGGACGCTAGGTTATGCAGCGACGATACATTCTTCACAGGGATTGACTATATCGGATACAACTGTTTGGATGGTAGATAATCGCATAGAATGGTCGAATTTAGTCTATCTTTCAGTATCCAGAGTACGAAAAATAAATCAACTTCGAAGAATTGTCTTCGATGATGAAATCATTGGCGATGATGAAATCATTGGTGACGATAATGATATTATTGATAAAAAACTCTCCGGTTACAAACAACAGGACAAAAAAAAAAACAACGAGAATTTGATATTGATGCTGAATTAATAATCACTTTGAAGAAACAACAGAATAATCACTGCGCGAGTTGCAATTGTATAATGCGTTGGCAGTATTCGGATAAGGATCCTCGCCAATTCACCGTAGACAGAAAAAATAACAATCTCGGTCATGTCAGAAATAATGTGATGTTGACTTGTCTTGAGTGCAATAGACGCAAGGGTGCTAGTTAAGCCCATGGGGTGGCAATTGAGTATCCTCGGGTATCACTTGTAATTGTTGTCTAGTAAAACCCCGTTGAGGGGCAGTTGAATCCAGTTTATAGATTGGAGGTCTACCCGTAGATCGTGTTATACTAGATATCTTATGCGTAGTGACGCTCCAAATAGGATCAGTAGCCCTTTTTCTATCTCCTTCAAGCTCTCCTGGTTCGTATAAGTACCTCACAATGACATTACTACCAAGAATTGGTTCTTTGAAATCTTTTTGTGGTTTTTCAGGTATCGACTTCTTTTTAATCGCGTTGATAGGTTTCATGTTGATGGTTCTAGTAATCTCGTTATTCAGTGCGGTAACTACACCTGGTAATCTCTTAACCCATTCACGGGATCTTTTTTCTTGGATGAATTCTTTTGCATATTGATATCCAAATAACCGCTCAGCAAGGGTTTTATTAAACCGTTCTACAATGGCCTGATCACGATGCAGTGCAGTATGCCCTCGTCTGATAGCGACATTGTGATATTTCATTGTAGATAACACTGCACCCTGAAATTCCTTGCCCGGGTCAACTTGTAACAGATTTGGCCAGTGCAGAGGACTCCTTCGATAAATCCTTTCAAATGCAGAAGCGACTTCAGTGGCCGATTTTGTTTTTAACGGTTCTGCTTCTTTGTATCGACTTGCAATATCAACTACAGTTAACGCATATTTGTAACCACGATCATGTGGCAGAAATAATAGATCAGCCTGATGAACTTCATTGGGTCCGGTTACATCAAAATGCGAGAATTGAATTTGTTTAGGCGGTGGTAGATAAATTTGCCATAGTGCCTGTTTGGATAACCAATGAGCCGCAGTGGTTTTTCTCACTTTTGCGGCGCTAGCGAGTTTACTGATTGCAGCGTTACCCTTCCAGTATCCTCTTGGGGAATAGTAAATAGATTCCATGCTGCTATTAATTACCAGCACCTAACATCAATTTACTTTTCATAGCCGATTTTATCAAAAATGAAGCCAATTTTTCTTTGAAGGATTTATCAGTGATAGAATTCAACGAATGAATTAATTTCACATCTGCTAGATGCCTGTGTTGCAAATTGCTGCTTTTATAAGCAACATCATGAAGGTGACAGGCCTTATCAATAGCGTTTATTGGTTCCTCACCGGGTCGGGGCTGATTTTGATCATTGAGTCTGATATCAAGTCTTGTTCCCGGTCCACAATAACTATACCCTGGAAGGTGTTTTTCTCCGGGGTACTTTGCCCATGGGGTTCCAGGGAGTTTTGCTAATTTGGCAGCGATATCACCTCCTCGTTTTTTTTTTAAGGGTTCCTTGGGTTCCTTGGGCTTAGAAACAAATCTAAATTTCTTTGTACTACACTGTACGCATTTACCAGAAAGCGCTGATTGGTTATTTTTAGTTGTAATCGTCGTCAAGTCATCTGTGCCAGTACGCGCCTTACACTTCACGCAATATAGATTCATAATTTATGTATAGAGATATGAATATAATTGATTTTTCAGCGACTAAAACAAGAGAACCAGTGAAGCATCATGCAGCGCTACCAAACTCTATCCGCGCAATTATAATCGGACCATCTGGATCCGGTAAAACGCAATTGTTGCTCAATTTAATAATGAGATGGATGAAGTGGGATAAGTTGTATTTAATTGCCCCTAGCGTAGATGATCAACGATGCTATGAAGTGCTAAAAGATTTTAATGAAAACGCTTCAGAGATTGCCGGCGAGGATGTTATTGAATTTATAACCGATATTGACGAGGCGCCATCCGTGAATGACCTCGATGGAAGTATCAACAATTTAGTTGTATACGACGATGTCATGTTAGATAATCAAAAAAATTCTGCTAGAATATTTTCCCGAGGCAGGCATAAAAACACTGATGTGACCTATGTCACTCAACGCTACACTCAGATTCCAAAAGTGATTAGAGATAACTGTAATATGCTTGCTGTATTCAACGGCGTTGATACACATACGCTACGAAATATTTGGCAGACATGGTGTTCTGATATGGACTTCAATCAATTTAGAAATTTCTTTAGTCATGCTCAGTCTGCCCCACACGGATTTGTAACAATAAATTTACATGACCCTCGAACACGATATCGTATCGGACTGGATCAAATATTCGGTTAACCCATAGCAGCAGAGAGGGTGAGTGACAACGACGTTGTAGTCCCTTTTTCCCAAAAAATCGATGGAGGATTTCATTAATTTCATTGATTTTTTCATATTTTTTTTTTTGGACCTAATCCATGATTCACACACACATTGGGGCCCTGATGTCATTGGTTTCATTGTTTTTAAGCTTGATTTCAGTGAAAACTTGTCTAAAAATGTTGTCTGATTCGCCCCTTCTGCTGCTTGACCAACAATCTTTCTTATGCAGTTTAAATCCTTCGTGTCCACGTCGAATTGTGAAAAATTTCAGCATCAAGACCCCACTAACATGTTTTATAGGAAGAATCTTAGTTAAACAAACCAAAAGTCGCCGAGGCCTTGACTCTCTTCATTGTATCAGACAACTTATCCGCATCTTTACATTAATCCTTAGATTTAGACAGCATTTACACAAGATAGTTCATATGTACCTTTGTGTAACTGTCTTCAGGAGCTTTATTCATGATGTAAAGCATTTATATACTGGTTTCCTCAATCGTCGAAAGTCGATGCAATTATGTTCACTACAGTAATTCAAGAGTTTTACCTACAGATTAACCACTTCCAAGACCTCACGCTTCTAGACATGAGCACTCCATTTTTGACACTTTGTCAACACTGTTCTACGTATTTACTATCCGAGTTGATAGATATGACGCTAAAGACACACACACACACACATCATAATACACACATATACTCACACATACATATATACATACATACATACATACATACATACATACATACATACATACATACATACATACATACATACATACATACATACATACATACATACATACATACACGACTCTGTCGTTTTAAATATGTAATAGAGTGAGAAGCAACAGACTGTGAAGAATTCAAAAAAGATTTTATTTCCCTAGATTACAAAGTGAAAATAAAAAGAAAGATGTTATCAAGTACTGGTCAAAATAATAATAGAGACCAATTCTTCTAAGATTTTAAATCACAAATTAATTTTCCAGTGACAATATTATATAGTCCACTACTTGACCTCCGGTCACAATTAGCATTGTGTCATACAAACCCTTACAAAAGGCTCCTAATGTTTACAAAATCAAATCTTAGTTGTAATTATTTATAACCATATTATATTTATTTCTAAAATTATAGTAGAAACTGTAGTAAACAACAGGAAAACCTGGCAATTTATGTGGAGTTTCCGAAAACCCAGACCCAGACCCAAATAAATCCACTTCTATTGATAGGGATTTTAATATCAACTCCATACACAAAGATAATATTTTAGCCATATATTACTTGTTCACAGTCTTTAAAAAAGATCAGTAATTAAAGTCGAATATAAAATGAACTTGAATTTTTACAGGTTAAGTCCAACATTCAATATTACATTACAATTGTATAAAGTGAAATTCGTTTTTTAAAAACAAAACTAACAAGCAAACAATGCAAATTTAAACATACAAACATTCATACACTTAAACACACACACACGCACGCACGCACGTGCGCGTGTATTCCTCATTGTGACAACCAATTCATTGATATTACAGAACAGAAAACGATTCATACAAGCAGCTTGCACGCAAGTACTGTTTATGGCGTTCCATAACTATTACCAATTTTGTTCTTAATTCAGACATGAGTACAAATCTTGATGATGACATATATGTCTTGAGGAGGGTCGCAGACCAAATTTCCTTCACCTCATCATCACTTACATCCTCTACATCTGGTTCATCATCTTCATCGGTATCGGAGGAACACAGGCGCTTGTTTAGTAGAACAATGGTATAAACTTGTTAACAAACTTCTCCTTTTTGCACTTTTTAATTTTATGAACTACATCATTGTCATCACGGTGTTTCGTCTTTCTTTCTGTCATCCTGAGCTGTTGATGCCACGAAGATTTTAAAATTGAATTTTAACTTAATTTTTTGCAACTGTCCCATTTTATCAATTTAATTAAGTTTTGTAGATTCAACAGCGACTAAACTGAATTAAATGCTATGCGAAAAACAATTAAACTATTAACACCGACTAACTTATTGTTTTGCCTTTCCGTAACGTGTTAATGTCTTATTGCTAATGTGTACAAATATAAAATCCGCTAAACTTTAATTAAACGTTATGTTTCATAAAGTGTGTCTCCGTACACATAAGCCCTATAACATTCATAGTAGCCTATTGTATCAAATAGGTCTTCCTCAATAGAAGAGTAAACGAATATCACCATAAAATGTTATTGATTTCCCCATAAATATAATGCCCTAGGCTTCATTTTTTGTTATATGAGAAAACCCAACATCATCTTTTTCTCGGTAAATTTAGACTTGTCACATGTTCTTTTTGTTTTGCACAGAGATTAAATCCATATAGGTCAAGAACTGGTAGGACTGATAACAATTTGGTCAGGATCGATGGGAGAAGAAAAGGTATCCTTCATTATCACTATATATCACTATTTTATATAGTTGCTTTATTTCTGTTTTGTTTTGTTTTTTGCCATATTAGGCACCCAAGACAACACTTATGAATGGAAAAATACATTTCATATAATGCATCTAATAGATCGCGGACACACACACACACACACACACACACACACACACACACACACACACACATATATATATATATATATATATATATATATATATATATATATATATATATATATATATATATATATATATATATATATATATATATATATATAAAAGATCGCTTGAAATTTGCCCCTTTATATCTATTAATAAAACATTAGGTGAGGCCAGATAACTATTATTAGACACGCCGATGCAAAAGGAGGTTCTGTACAGTGTAGTGTAGTATTCAGACTGTTGATACTAATTAAAGCTTGTTTATTCAACAATCAGACTGACTGCTAGCTACATTTTAAAGTTTCAGTTTTCACGAAAAGTGTCAGACTTGAGAAAACGTAGGGATTCTGTTACTTAAAAACAAGCATGTTATGCTGACCAGACGTAAGCGACTTTTAGAGAAAAGCGGGGGAAAATACATTTCATTCTGACTGGTCACGGTTAAATAAGGGGTGTGTTTCCACACGAAGTTTCGTAAGACTTAAAATCGCCTTTTTGAAAACTATAGTTAGTCTAAAATTTCTCTGCAAGAGAGAAACAAGAGACAGAATCATTTACTAAGACTCCAGATGTTATTTGAGAGAAATACGTCCGTTAAGGAATCATGGTCCAGAAAAACAGACAAACCATCCAACGGTTGAATGACCCCAAAACACAAAGGGAGAAAATAGCATTTTGAAACATCTAGAAGTTACGTGAATTGCGACGTACACTTTGGAAAAGGAATTGGGAAACGGGATACATGATACAGTCAACAAGTCCGGAATCGAGCGGAAACATCCGCGGGTGCAGGTTATCTAGAGACGGTGAGACAGTGTCTTCTAGAACCAACATTGAATTGAACAGTGAAAGGGGACCGATGAATAGCAGGTTATGAAAATCGAACAAGGATTTAAAGTTATCAGTAATAGATCGGCTAATTTGTTTAAATCTATTTCAAATTTTATTGTAATTCGGTGAAAGTTTTATTTCTTAACAGCGTGTATTCCTAATGAAAGAAAGTTTTCATAATTTTGTATGTACTTGATTAAATTGTTTGTTTATCTTTACGGGGGATCGTAGTTATTTGTTCAGTATACCTGCTCGGTTTAGTCCATCTATTCTCATACTCGAACCGGGCAATTATATCGACGGCGTTCATCTCTTAGATAACGAGTACCAAAAGGGAGTTGGTTATAGTTATTATTATTATTATTATATAATGTACAATACCCCTTGACAAAGTGGGACTTAACACTTACCCATTGATAAGTGGGGCTTATACAATACTATAAACGGATAACGCACCTGCCGCACCTGACATTGTCTAGTAGTACAGAGAGTCAACATATAGATCGCCGTTTGTCAAAAGTAAGCTTATTTTGCATGTAAAAAAAATCCCATACATACTCCACCCGGGTTAGTACACGACGCGCGTCGCGCACTAATTGGTTACTAGGTTTTAACCAAATATTTTATCCGATTCGATATCTTGTTCAAGGATCATGTAAATTTATCGTTACAAACCCATGAGGGATAGTCTGGGCGCGGCTGAAGAAATTTGTGAAGAGATTATATTCCATATCACCGTTGCACCAGGTTCGGTGAATATTTGTTAACGTGTCAACGCCGTTGAACACAGCAACAATATTACAATTATCTCTGATTACTTTAAGGATTTGTGTATATCGCTGGGTAACATAAATCACATCAGCGTTGTTATGTCGTCCGCGTCATAGTGGTTTTATGTTTATCCAAGATCACATCATCGTACACTACTAAACTATTAATACTGTTATCAAGATCATCAACGCTCGGAGCTTTATCGATATCGGCAATAAATTCGATAACATCTTCGTCGTCGCTTACCGATTTCGCGCTTTCGTTAAAATCTTTTAACACCTCGTAACACTGTTGATCATCTACATTTGGAGCTACCAAATATCATTTCTCCCATTTCATTATCAGATTAAGTAGCAACTGTGTTTCACCACTCCCTGATGGTCCAACTATAATCGTCCGAATATAACTTAGTAACATTGCATGATGTTTAACAGGTTCTCGTCGGTTTGTCGCAGAAAAGTCTGTAATTTCCATTAGATATAACATAAATAAATATGGCTTTATATTGTGTAAAATGCAAGATGCGTAACCCAGCATATACATTAACACCTGTTATAACGAAAAATAACAGAGATGCTATTACCGTTAGCATTGTGGTATAATTTTTTTTTAAAGATTTGTTAGTATAAAAAAGGGAGGTGATATCGCCTCAAGGTTAACGAAACTCCATGGAGCTCCGTGGGCTAAATATACAGGAAGAAAAACATCTTCCAGGATATAATTACTGCGGTCCCGGAACTCGACTTGATATCCAACTTAGTAATCAAGATCAACCTAAACAAGGCAAACATCCAGTAAACGATATCGATAAAGCTTGTCACGCTCATGATGCCGCATACAAAAATACGGACATTCAGCAACGACATATCGCTGATGTGAACTTGATTCATGCGTTAAATTCTATCCCTGATAAATTATTCAAAGAAAAATTAGCTGGTTGGTTAATAAAATCCGTTATGAAAGTTAAGCTCGTATTAGGTGCTGGTAATTAATATTAATATAGAAAAAATGTATTATTCCCCGAGCGGAAATTTAGTTAGGTAAAGACGCGATTAGTAAACTTGCCAGCGCGGCAAATGTCAAAAAAGGTTACCTCGGCTCTCAAGCTAATCTAGCAGAATATGATTATCCGACGTTTGACATTATTAATAGCACACTTTTTTTAATTGTAGCAACCGATTAGTACGCGATGCGCGTCGTGTACTAACCCGGGTGGAGTATGTACGTGATTTTTTTTAACCTGTAAAATAAGCTTACTTCTGACAAACGGAGATCTATAAAAAGTGGTATGTTGACTCCCTCTACTGCTTGTCTTGATGTGACACCAGCACCACATCACTTCAGCATTCCAGTTAGCCACTAGAACAAGGCACAATGTTTGTGTCTATTTAAATATTCTGTACTAGTATTATTTTAAATATAAAATAAGTACCCCAACCATTGTAATGACTGTCTGCTTGAGGTGTGTCTGTCTTACGATGCTCAAATGTTATTATGTGTTTGTTTCTTCCATCTTATGTTGTTGTTGTTTTTATTCTGCTTTGTCTTTTCGTTTATTGTGTTTGACGATTCACACATTTATATTGTTCGATTTTGAATTTTGGAATTTATCACATTTTTTTCACACATTATTGCAACAGAGAATATGAAACCTAAGTATGATTTATTAATACATGCATATTTATTTCTTACTTTAATTTTTGTTCAACAGGAGCGTGTGGGCATCCATGTCTTACAAACACATACCTAGCTGCTTTACTCATGCAACATAAACTTATATAACGTTTTAGGAAATATTGCTCATTTTTATGTCCTGATTCTAGTCAACAAAACTAGTAAACTGCGATGATACATATTCTATTTTAGGTCGCACTATGACTCGATCTTTTGTTTGTCTGAGTTACAATACTTCTACTACTATTCCATCTCTGGAAGAAACGAGAATCCTACGTATAAATGGCCTTGGGGGAAAAGAGAGTTATTATTCCTACTGATGCATTGCATGACCAAGTGAGACTAGCCATACTAAGGTAATTATGTTTTCCAGAAAGTAATGAAAGGTGATCGGCAATATTTTTTAAATGAAGGAAACAAATGAAGTACATGCAAATAAATGCTTGTATGTTACGTTCTAAATCTGAAAAGAATGAACTGTAAAAATAAAAATAAAAACAGCAAAGTAGGCACTATGGAACTCGGTTTCCGCCTCTAGGTTGCTCATCTAGTTACAGTTGAAGTCATAATAGAGAAGATACACCATCGCCTATTGCTTTTTAAATAGAATATTCCACAAAATAAAAGTTCAGAAACACTATGTAAAATTTGAATGTACATATTCGTATGTATTGTCTATTTTATTTATAGACTTAACTGTATCCCTTTTTGCGATTAGTTTTAATACTGTACTTGTAAAACCAGGTGTTTTTTTTAACGTTTTTGCGGACAAGGAACATTTGGTTGAACAAGCTATGTCCTACGGTTTACTTGTCAAAATCAAGTAAACGTTGTTACGTGCTTAGGCTCGATAAACAGCAACAGCAACATAGAAAGAGTGAAAAAAACAAGCTTGTAAAAAAACTTAATAAACAATTTATTGAGTACAATTGAGAATCAAATCCAAAGTTAATCCAAAAACAATTCACAATTTAATCCACTAGTGGAATTGCAAAAGTCCTGATAATAAAATGTCCTAATAGTTCCAGGTTCGAATTTTGACGAAGCAATCCAAGATGGAAGACGATGTCACGTGATGAAGTCAGTTCTGGTCTCATGATAATTCAATGAGCACAAGTATTTTCCAGATAAATAACACAATAAATTCCTCTTGATCCATACGATTTGAAATAATTTCCCGCACAAGGTAATTAAAAATAACTCAAACAATAACACACGTCTTTGTATTTTATAAGCCCAAATTTTCTACTGAACAGCTTGCTCTCAAACACAACTATATACTGTTTCTTTTACGTAAACAGGAAGGGGTCACGTGATATTCTAGAAGTTTTAGAACAAACCAACATTCATAAAGTCACGTACACACCACACCACATGAGAATCAGTTATTCACACTCTCAAGAACTAAAAATAAAAAGATATTGAGAACAAAGCTTCATAATGTCCTTTACACTCTGAAACAAGGTCAGAAGTAAGGTCAACATCTGATGTTTACTTGTAGAGTATGGGTCAACCCAATTTTCTAGAAATATCTCCCAATTAATGAATTTTAAACCCAAAATATCAAATTTGAATCTGACAAAAATAAAAAATGACTTAAATATACGTAACAACGTATAAACCAAATTTTAGATACGTTCACAAAACAATATTATCTGAGTAAAGATAATTGAATGGTATTCAAGAAGTTACTGAAATATAAGAGTCGGTGACGATTCATGTCAGTACTCAACATAATCCATTCAATATTTCCAGCTTGAACCAACCTTCCAAATAAATTTAACCATATTTTTATTCCTGAAATCCTAACGCCAAACAGACACATTACATAATTGTTTTAAAATTGAGTTTAAAAGTGAACATTGATATAAAACCGTTATCCATACTCGAAAAAAATGTATTAATCATTATCTGTTTTCCAGTTCTTTTCCGGCTTTAGATCAGTGTGGTGGTTTTGAGCTGTTAACGCTAAAAAGCAACTCCAAAAGTGTTTTAACCACAGTAAGTCACGGAAGATGCAGTGCAGAAGACATTAGGGAGTTCGGTACAGGTCGCATATACATCAGGTCGATTCAGAAAAGCATCGCTATAGTTGACATAGAAGATTCCTTTGAAGAGCAAGAAAAGTGTTTGTCTTGTTCAAGCATGGTACCTATAAAGGACCTGAGAGAACACATGCAAACTTGTCAGGTAAAGTAGTCTGATTATCAATTAATTGTATCAGGTATTTTGCTCATGTTAATGCTTTAACATTAATCCAACAGTATATTACCTCCGTTTATATACAATTCATGTATATTAGACAAAGGTGCAATTTCTAAGGGCTGTCATCTTCGCAAGGCAAGGTTCCGATATGATAACCTATCATAGACTCGGCGTATCGGGCAGGTATTTTTGTGTTTCGTGTCTATGAATTTCACTGGATGCAACGGCAAGCCACCGTATCCAATCAAAGTTAAGTTGTTCAAATGTGGACACTGTTCCTACATGATCGGGACAAGGGGAGCACACAGCTAGAATGGACTGATAAGTAAGCAATTTTCTAGTACCAGTCCGTGTTTGCACAATTTTCTTTCTCAAATACTAGTACACCTGTAATGGTTTCACTCTGGTACACAGTCATACTTTCGAGGTTAAATATCCAAAGTATCATTTTAGGTCAATTACCTCCATTATTTTCGGCCAGTGTAGAATGCATAACGCTATTGTTTACTTGGCATTATGTACGATGGGGGGCAGTTCAGGAAATCCAATAGATGTCGCTAGGACAAAGCACCAGTATCAATGTTCTATTCGCCAAGGTGTAGATAGGATTATCATATCGGAAGCTTGGCTTGCGAAGATGAAACGCTGTGTAAATGAAGTTTTGCTTTGCTTTCCTGTTGAGATTTTTTATATAAACTTTACTGATACCTAGCCAGAATCAAAGGGTATGAATTTCGTTTGGTTAGAAAATGCCTGTTGTTTAGATCACTAAATTTATACAGAGTTTATGCAGAGTATTTTCGTAATGTTGGGATTGAGAGTGTTATTGCTAAAAACGTACCCACATATTTTTTAATGATTTTCAGAAATCAGGAGAAGATGCAGGTTTAATTGAAATTTTCAAGTAAGTTGTATGTCTTTGAACATAGGTTTTAGATCTACTTGACTCAGGACTAGACAATTTGTGTGACGTTCTTCTGTCCATCCTTCAGTATTTGATTATTTGCCTGAAATGATTCATAATTGTGTAGAGTGTGTAACTAATTCCCTGTACAGCTGATAAATGATTCATATGTATGTAGAGTATAGTATAGTTGCATGTACAACTGAAATATAATTTACATTCGTACAGTTCCTGCAAACGTGATATGTAATTTACTGGAAGTAGACTGCATATAGATGTATTGAATCCACTAAACATCACCATAGAGCATCACTTTAGTGAAAAAGAAAGTGAGGCTCCTGTGCAGATTGATTATGCATTATACATTGTCCCCTTTACTCAGTCCACTGGTCACTACCCATGTAAAGTAACTAAAAGTCCTGTTGGTGGATTTTTTTACGCGATGTTTGTTTTGCATTGTCAATCCTCTTGCATGTTACAGAGTCTGATGATGGAATTTATTCATCCTTAATTAATAAATATGCCACTTAATAGTCATTTTAGTTGTGTCCTACACATATTTCACTATTAAAGTACAGTTATTATCTAAAATATGTCTTATGCAATGCATATGCTTTTTATAAAACTTACAGGACGACATAAATCGGAATCGATCTATCATCTTCTGATTGTCAAATGTTGTAAACATATTTATGTGTTTTCAGCGATGATCCAGCTAACGCTAGTGAGCAGCCTGGTGTTGTAACAACACATAACACCAGTAGTGTAGACCCCCCCCACTTCTCAACACTGGTGAAATGTACAGCAATGTACCACACTTCAAGATTTAAGACAACAGGATACTGTCGTGGCCACGTTTCCCAGCTCTGGGACCAATGAGCATGCTGGTATAGTAGCGACAGTAGTCCGGACCAGTGAAGGGCATGGTGCTGGATCAAGAAACACTCAACATCACGATGAAGTAACCGGACATTCCAACATTGGTGATCTGCATTCTTGTTTAGTTGACAACATGGCTGTCATTTTGGAAGAAGTGTAACATGTTTTTTAAAAATTGTTTTGGAAAGATCAAATTATGAGATGCCGTGTTGTTTGGTTGCTGTATATACTTATGCTTAGAAACAAATCGATCAATAGTCTGTGATCAAAGTATATATCAAAAACAAAATTT
Source organism: Unio delphinus (assembly GCA_029339505.1). Lineage (NCBI taxonomy): Eukaryota > Metazoa > Mollusca > Bivalvia > Unionida > Unionidae > Unio > Unio delphinus. The sequence continues at coordinate 14,187,080 of JAQISU010000110.1, forward strand.
CCTTCTTGAGGCCAATCTGTGCCTTTTCATCAACATACTACTTTATATGAGACAGTGGAAATTATTTTGTCTAGATGTGTCATAATAACGCATAATAAGATGCAGGTAACTCTAATTAGTTCATTTTACATGCTGGACAATGTATTGTTGTGCCAAGTGACCTGTTTATAATTACATCTGAGAAAAGGTAACTATATGCTTAACATTAAAGATTGGTTTAATACACACACACACACACGCACACACACGCACGCACACACACACACACACCAATAAGCACCGATTGCTAATATGTCTACCAACTAGTTAATCTTGTTGGATATCTTCTGCTTTGTTATCCAAGTAAAATACATTAATTAATGTATATAGCTTGACTTTAATTACGTTTTTAGCAGATATCTTTATTTCTCACTGCCACATGCATATGAATGAGTGCTTGTCCTTTGAATTAGAAACGTTAGATACAACTGACAAATTTTAAGATTCTTAGACTCCGTTGCTTTACTTTTCTGTTGTTGCAGTATACTAGTATATTGATGCCTTCTTAGGTTACAAAATTACACCTGAATTCAGTAGTTTAAGTAACATGACTTGCTCTTTTTTTGTTGCCACAGCAAGGACATTCATGACCCAGTAGCTGTCTTGCGCCATTTTCAAAAATCTGTTATGACTGGAAGACAATTAGACCAAACATCATTAACAGAACCGCTGGAGGGTGAAACCCAACCCATCTATGTGTCACGGATGAACATGTTTGCAACAGGAATTGAGGAGATCTTGGAAGCGCCAAACCTTCTGGTACCCCTTGAGGTGACATTTTATGGAGAAGAGGCTTCCGACCTAGGGGGACCAAGGAAGGAGTTCCTCACTCGTATGATGAAAGAAATAATAAAAGAAGAATGGAGACTTTTTGAAATGACTGAGGAGGGTGCATACACACTGAAAGATGACTCCGGTGGACTTGAAAGGAAATACTATTTAGGTGCAGGACTAGTTTGTGGTAAGTGTTATATTTTCGTTACTTGCTGCAGATCTAAATTTTACTATGCTGGTCATCATTCGGCTATCGATGGACAACATATTTGCGATGTGAATATTAGGCAGAGCACAATATGCTTTCATGTTAATGTTTGTGGTAAATAGCTTTGGTCTGCAATTTGATAAGCAATCGATAAAGCAAATCGTTTGTAGTATAAATGAATGGTATAGGTTTTTTATTCTGCTATTGAACAAAAGTATTATCTGTCTGTCTCTCTCTCTCTCTCTCTCTCTCTGTATATATATATATATATATATATATATATATATATATATATATATATATATATATATATATATATATATATATATATATATATATATATATATATATAAAGCGATCCTAACTGTTTCAGCAAAAATGTTTTTGACATTCTTTAACTCCTTTACCTCAGTTTCAGTTTACAAGACATTGTTGCATGCATGCTCAATACATTGCTATTTTTAGCGTGCATTCATGTGTCACGCGTATTTCAACACCTAGTAAGATGTGATTGTGATGACCCATATTTCTTGCTTAACAGGCTTTGTCTCGTTTTTGGAGTTAATAAGCGTGAAACAGAAAAAATGATTAATTTGGTTTAAATATATATTTCATTTAATATCACACGCGCGTCATCTTTGTTACTTTTCTAAAGTACCCATTCTATTCTTGTTAACAATATTTTTAGGTTTGTCATTGATGCAGAACGGGCCTTCTACCATGTTTCCTAACAGAAGAAGAATTAGAAACTCTCCTGTCCCAAAACTTAACACCAGTCCAGGCACAATTTAGAGATGGCTTAAATCGGCTTGGTTTTGTTGATGTAAGCACAAATGAGTATCTAGACTTTCAAAAACTGCAGCAATAACCTTGACCTATACAACTCTTGTAACCTCTTAACATTATACACTAAAAATCTTGGCAGTGATTTTGGGACAACAATATACAACATATTTTGTTTATTAAATAAGGATTGTAAACATTGTTAAGGTTATTTTAAAAGCATAAGTTTATCATGTATTTGATTATGTGAATATCAGCTAATCTCATCAAGCTTTATAAATTTAGTGCCCCTCATATTTTCCAATTATTGATAGGTAAACTGAAGATGCGCATAATTGGATAAGAATCAAACTGATAATAAAGTCTTATATGCAAAAAAAGAAGTTATGGTACAAAGTCCCTTTTGTTATTGCAACCTTGCCAATCAAACAGATTGGGTCAATTACAACTTTTGATGTATTGAAATGTTACTTTTCAGTTAATGCGCCGAAAGCCGTGTGTTAAATATCTCTTCAGGTCTTCTGCAAGGTCAGCTCTGACACAGCGATAATTGATCCATATCCTAAAACCGGTATTCTCAGATCTCGGATCTAACAGAAGATTAAAGGAGGATGCTACATATCAGAAATTCATAGCATACCTTAAAGAAGTTTCAGGTAAATATAAAACATCTATAGAGATAACAAGAAAGAGGTAGTTCTGATTTCATAGATTATAGATATACAGTTATCAAAATGAAATATGGGGTAAATGTTTTTCGTTTGCGCCATGGTTATATTTGAGGTACTTTCGTAAAGATTATTATTAATATAATGATATTATATGTTTACTCCTGAATTACTCAATACTATCTAAATTGTATCTGTGTTCAGTCCGTTGTACCTATGTGGTGTTAGATTATCACGTTTTACTAGGACTACAGTTTCTACACATTTTGAAAGGCGTTGGATGCGAAAGGTTTATATAGCCTCTAAATAGAGGTGGACAGTTTCTTCTTTTACATTCACATTTCTACGACTTATTGTAAAACAATATGTTCAGTCCTTCTTTGTGGCAGCTAGCTAGGTTTGCATAAACGATATATATATCATTGTGTAGTGTAAAAAAATGTGACATTTACATTTTAGTGGGTTTGAAGTCACATGTTTAAAAAAGGATAAATATATTACTTTTGTTTCGCATGAAATATATTCGGTATTAACATGTGAAAACAACATTATAATTTTATTAAATAACAAACTTGCTGTAATGTTTATTTTATGAAACCCAGTCCTGAACAGAATGCTAGAAGAATCACTATTCAGCACGCAACCACCATCCCCTAGGTTTGTATTCACCGCACTGTGAACGGCATTCAGTATGCACATTCCAAACTTGAATTACACTCGAATTCACTCCGATTATTCTATATCTTTGGCCTTGGGATAAAACATTTATGAATATTTGGTATCCATTTCACTATACTGCAAGTTTTCTTTTTACAATTTTCATTTCGTATTCTAAGGAAACAAATCTGTTGTTAAATTGTATGTTTTTGTTTGTTTTTTATGGTTTAACGCCATTTTTCAGCACAATATAGGCTATACATGGCGGCCAGTATTAATGGTGGAGGAAGAAACCGGACAAACCCCGGAAAGAACCACCGACCCACGAGAAGCTACTGGCAAGCTTTCTCACATAACTACATTTGCCGAATCTTAGACTCGAACACACGCAGACAGAGATGAGATGGCAGTGGTCCGTAACGGACAGCGCTTTAGACCACTCGGCCACTCGGGGCCCCTTAAATTGTATGTAATGTTGTTATTAAATTGTTTTATATGTATCTAAAAATTACAGAAATTATCATAGATGTGTTTTGGAATACATGGAGACCAGATGAAATAATCGTTGCAAGTAGAAAAATTGTTCGTGATGAACTTCAACAAAAAATATTTCAGATACATAAAGACAAATTTACAGAATTACTTGTACCATTATGTTATTGACCATTAGATACACGTCGACAGAAAATATTTCCGTGAAGTTACCAGGATCATCAGAATAAAAAAAACTTATCATCAATGATATTGTTTTAGTTAACATCGATTATGTTGAAAGTGCATTAGCTAAAGGATCACCAAGAAAGCTAGGATATGCAATGACAATTCATTCATCTTAGATTTAACTAACCAATTAGCTAAATTTTCTATTATATGGAATTTAGCGCATGAATCAACTTTACATCTGCGATATGTCTATGTTGTACGTCTTTACTCTTATGCGCAACATCATGAACTTGACATCGCGTTTATCGGATATTCACCAGATTTCGGTTGATCTTGTTTATCAAGTCGAATATCAGGTCGAGTTCCAGAACCGCAATAATTATATCCAAGAATATGTTTTGCACCTGGGTATTTAGCCCATGGAGTACCTGGAATGTTCGACATTAATTTTGCAATATCAACACCATCTTTACGTTGAATTCTGGATAAGAACGAAGATTTCTTTCTGCCATATACAGAACATTTTCCATCTTATGATATTTTTTATATTTTTTGTTGTAACCGTAAACAAGTCATTGGTTGGAGTCTTAACTCGTTAGCGTAAACAATATAATTCATATAAATAACAATAAACATGGATGTAATTGATTTTTCAGCGACACGAAACAAAAACCAGTAAAACATCATCCAGCGCTAAAAAAATATATCAGAATATCTGGAAGTGGTAAAACACAATTGTTAATAAATCTGATAATGAGATGGTTGAAAGGGGATACGTTGTATTTGGTAGCACCATCCATTGATGATCAGCGATGTTATGAAATTCTTAAGATTTTAATGAAAACGCAAAATTGCTAAAACTGCGATGACGTTATCGAGTTTATAACATAAATCAATGATGAACCGTCCGTCGATAAATTAGATGGATTTATTAATAATTTAGTTGTTTACGACGACGCAAGGCTAGACAAACAAACAAATCCAGCTAAAATATTTTCTCAAGGAAGGCATAAAACTACAGATGTTCTTTATCTAACTCAACGGTATACTCAAATTCCAAAAGTAATCAGAAATAACTAATATTCTTGCTGTATTTAACGGCTTAGATAAAAATACTCTGAGAAATATTCATCAAGCGTATTGCTACGGAAATATGGATATAATTAATTTTTTATAATAAAAAAAAACTTTTTTTCACGAGCACAGGCTACTCCACACGGATTTATAACAATACATTTACATCACCCACGATCAAGATACCGTACAGAAATTGACAAAATATTTGGATAACCCTGGACAAATGTATATCAGCAGAGAGGGCCAGACCTACCCGATGAGACCATGCGTGTTCTTTTTTTTTTGGCTCATCGAGATCTCAAAAAATGGTATCTAGGGCCTCTCTGCTGCTAGCCTGGACCCTGACAGCAGAATGACAATGAATAATCCAGGTACTTGAAATGAGATGCTACAGAACCATCCTTAGCAGCTCTTACGTGGACCACCACATCACAAATTAAGAAGTGCGTAACACCATCAGGCACAAAGTAGGCCAATATGATTATCTCCTGACCATTGTCAAAAAGAGAAAACTGAAATGGTATGGCCATGTCACTAGAGCCAACAGACCATTCACAACAGTACTGCAGGACAGTGTCCTGGTTAGCAAAAGGAGAGGTAGACAGATACAAATGTGAACTGATAATATCACAAAATGGACCAGGAAAAGTTTTGTGGACACAGACATTGGCACATGATCGAGACGAGTAGATGGAACTGGTCAGATGTTCAGAAACACAGTGCCTCAATGACCACTATGGGTCAATAAACTGATGATGATGATGATGATGATGACGATGATGATGATGGCAGTGCTGGATTAAACCCTGTGGAGGCTCTTAAGGCAGTCAAAATCTTGGGTACTGCGTTATGGTAATAATTTAGTATGTTGACTTGCACTCTGAATTTCAAGTCGTCTCAAACTCCGGAGATGAATCACATAGAAGACGAGACATTGACAATAGATCAGTGTTGTACAGAGCAAAAACATACATTACGCACTTGGTATTACAATCCAAAGTACATCATTTTCTTTTAGTCCACCAGATAGACAAAACAATTGATACACAAGCAGACAAACAAAAGTAAAATACATTTTGTATCATACGTTTATTAGTCCACACTGCAAACAATTGCTCTAGATTACAGATGGAGACTAAATCAGAACTATCTACTTCTGTATACTTGCTTTCTTTAATTGCAACGTTTTTAACCGAGACGAAAACAGTATGTACAGACAGCAAATACATCTATGATTAATTAATTAAGAAAAAGAGGTAGAAATATCAACATAGAGATAAATCTAGTGTGTGGTATATTGACCTGTTGATAAATGAATTTGCACACATCAGTACAATCTTACGAACATTTGGATAAGCCATAGTTTACAGAAAATGCAATTTTTTTTTGGTGTAACAATTTAAGCTAACAGGTAAATTCGTAAAATGAAAAAGGTGCATGGGGTAGTTTTCTTTTAGCTTATCTATTAATATTGAATGTAAGAAGAAGACGTGTACAGTAACTGCAATTATTCTTATCAAAAACATCATACCAAAAGGCAGCCGCCGTCGAATACGCAACGAAGCTTAAATCGTTGTTTTCTTCAAAATATCAGTATCCTACTGACCACCCCAAACATCAGCTAACACAATTTCAAATCTAATGGAGTGGAGCTAATCCATGAAAAAATTATAACAATACCAAATGTTCATGCTTTCGTTTTCTACATTTCTATAAGCGATAATGAACTTAACTGGATGTTTAGCTAAACTGATATTTTCTTCATTGACTTTATTCTTTCAGCTTTGAGATTGAGGGGGTACTAAATAACGATCTGGAGGATATGACGAACTTCTTCAAGAAATGGCGAATACAGCCAAGTGCAACTAAGACAGTCTCAAGCGTCTTCAAGCTTAACAATGCAAATGCGAACCGTGAGCCTTTCATTCTCCTCAATGGGCAGCATATCAAACATGATCTGACCCCAACATAACTTGGTGTGGCTCTCAATAGATCAATGACATTTTACAACCACCTGAATAAAACTGCAGCAAAACTCAGCACTCGAAACAACCTAATCTGCATAGTGGCTGGCTCAACCTGGGCTTCTAGTGCTCAGACACTCAAGACATTAGCACTGGCCCTCTGTTATTCGACAGCAGAATACAGCACTCCTGTCTGGGTTAACTCATCCCATACTAAGCTAATTGATGTCCAGCTCAACACAACAATGCGCATAATCTCTGCCTGCAATATTCCTCATCCACATCTTCGTCGCTAGGAAGCAAAACCGAAAGTGTTGGCTACCGTCAATAACAAAGTACGCATGATTACGTTTTGTACTAACTATTTTGGGAGAACTGTGGATTCATTCAAAGACACTTTAGATTAATCCTTTTGAGACATCAATACTATTTACATATTTGCTAATTCCAGGTTTGGAACCGTGTTCAAATTTGAACAACTTAATTTTAAAATAAATCAGTGACTTGTACATCTAATGAAATTTACATATCCGAAGTACAGAACTATCTACTCGATAAGCCAAGGTGTAAATAGGGTTATCACGCTGGAACCTTGGATGAAGTTTACAATAACCAAAACGATGCCATTTCATCTAAGTTAGTAGAAACTCAACCGCTTTCTACCATTTACACATGCTGAACAGGTGACTCGTAATATAATGTGCATGTCACACATCGTTCATTTTGCATTTATTTAATTTGCTGTACTTATTTTTTCTTTTATTGTAAAACGTCCTTGAAATTGGGTTGATATTGCTTCCCATATGACAACAAATTATATATTAAAACCGAACATACTGACATGACGCGCGTGGGTGGGTGTATGCTTTTTGAGGGATATACGAGGATTGAGCAAGTATGCAATTTCTTACAAATTTGAAACTGAGTTTCTTTAAAATAAATGGCTTCTAATCAAGGCTTCTTTAACATCACTATTGTTTCTCAGTAATTATTGACGTGTAATGTTTTGTAACGTGGCTAAAACCGTTTCTCGTTAACATTTTAATTTTGAGCTGATGCCGCATTCAGTGTGAAAATTATATAAAAGTACTTAAACAGAATAATACTAAATAAAACTTGTATTTAATAATAATTTTAAGCATAAACTTAGAAATAATATCCTTTGACTGTTACGGGTAGTTCCTCAGTCAATGATAAATGTATGCATGTTCGTTTACTCGTTTACCGATTTTGTAAACGATTACATGCAGTAAATTAAACTAAACGTTGCAGCATAAAAATAACGTTCAAGAAGTTCACATAGAAGATGCATTGCTTAGTATTTTGGATGGAGTTGAGCGAACAAAGCAACTATTTTAGGCGCTACTTCCTCTTGGTCTTGTTTAGGGCTGATACTATTGTTCTCAAAGAACAGCGCATTCATACCATTGTCAAAGGATGTACGGCTTTAGATCAAACTGGGTCTTACTAAACACCCCAAGACTCTCCAAAAACACCTTAAACGTTAAATAATACTCACTTTAAATTTCATCAAAAGCACACAAAAACAAAAACAAACAAAAACTGCGAATATTTAGCGATATTTAGTGTAACAGGAAAATGAGTAAGGTCAGTAGTTGCCAAGGGAAATAACTCCCGTTTTGACGCGGAATGTTCCGGTATTGTAACGTCAATATTTATAAATAATTAGCAATACCACAAATAACTCGTTAAATAAGTATTTAAAAAAATGGCAAATTTATTGTATATAAAATTATGTGTTTATCTCAATAACAATTTAACTATTCCTCCATTCCTTTTTTCCCCGACAACTATTAACATAGAGCATAAACAATTCAAATAAATGAGATAAGTATGGTGCATTGCCATTTAATGAGGAAAGAGATTTGATGCATAAGAGTTCGCTTCAAATGATAGCAAAATATATTATACAGAATGTTAATATGCGCAGTGTATAATGGAATATTAATAAAAACGTAAAGGAAAACAGCGGGATAAATGGATCTAATCGAAACAAATCCAGTCGGACTTTTAACAGGCAACATGTTTTAATCAATCATATGCCCCATCAATATACTACAAGACAAAGCCACAAGTGATAGTTCCAAAATTGATAAATAAGCCTACATTGTCAATATGCAATGGCTTTACAGAACTATCTACATCTATCCATGTTCTTCAACTTAATGATAACTTCAACCCTATGAGAGTTGTTCAACCTGCTCCGGTGTTCTAGTGGTTAGAACGTACCAAAGACAATATAGTATACTGTTGGTTACCTAGCCATTTTGGTATTAGAAGTAATGAAGAAGCAGACCGGGCTGCTAAGATGGCTCTATCCCAAGAACCATCAGATTTTAAATTACCGTTTACTGATTTTAAACCTTGTATCAAAAGGTACCTGCGTCAAAAGTGGCAGACGTCATGGGATCATGCAGTCAACAACAAACTTCATGCCATCAAAGTTACTCTGGGGGAATGGACTCCTTCCTACAGAACTATCCGTAGGGAAGAGACTGTCATTGCAAGAATCAGAATCGGTCATTCATACATAACCCACTCATACATACTAAAAGGTGAAGATCCACCAGAGTGCGTCTCTTGCAATGAACCATTCACTGTTAAACACTTTATGACCGAGTGTTCCGACCTGCAACCTACACGTGTTAAATACTGTAATGTACATGACATGAAGGAACTTTTTGATACTGTATCTATCACTTGTATTTTAGATTTCCTGAAGGAAGTAAATCTTTATCTTAACTTTAACTTGTATGTCATCACCTAGTGCATTTTTATTTAATGCAAATACCGCCCATTATTTTGCAACATCTTTTCATCAACATACACCATTTTCATCTCCCGTTGATTGGGAAGCTTCATATTTTACTGTTACCAACAACTTATCATTTTATATTGAACTATTTGGTTTTTTTATATCGCTGGTCGATATTAAACCTTTAGTATTTTTAACCATGTATAAATACAACCTGTTGTATGGCATTAAATAGCCTAAAAGTACTGGTACGCCGTTAAATATCAATCAATCAATCAATCAATCAATCAATCAACCAAAGACATAAACATGGTATATTTTTTATTTTATTGATAATTGTGTTTTCTCCATACAAAGGGGGGGGGGGGGGGTGCCACACATGTGATAAATGGCATACATTAAAAGGGAGACAGGTTTTCACACCTGTCACCTGCAGGTCACTACACTTAAAAAGGACTTCGCAGAATTACCATCTCCATGTCCAAGATAAAATTTCAGAATTCCGTATGCTTCGTAAAGTTTATTTATTTAATTGATCTGTTTCTAAATTTACTTGGTGTAGTATAAACAAAAACAGAAACAATATATATATATATATATATATATATATATATATATATATATATATATATATATATAGAGAGAGAGAGAGAGAGAGAGAGAGAGAGAGAGAGAGAGCAGCTGAGAGGCTGAGCCTCACTTTTTCCTAAAAATTACAAAAAAAATCACCCCTCGATATTGGCCATTTCCAAATCTGAGACTTAAAAAAAATCGTTAACTCGTATTTTACCAATCTGAGACTTTACATTTTCATGTAAAAATTATTATCTCGGTGAAGAAAAACTTAACATAACAATAATTTTTTAATACTTGTTTGACAATACCACATCACGGGGTAATTTTTTTGTAATTTTGAGGAAAAAGTGAAGGCTCAGCCTCTTTGCTGCTAAATATTTAACTGTATATCCTATCAAGTCCAATTCGATATCGTGTTCGTGGATCATGTACCGCTATTGTGACAAACCCATAAGGGATTCTCTGAGCATTTCCAAAAAAGTCTTTAAATTTATTAAAATCAAAATCTCTGCACCAAGTTTGCCAAATATTTCTTAACGTATGTGTATCAACACCATTAAATACGCTAATTAAATTACAATTATCTCGAATTACTTTAGGAATCTGAGTATATCTCTGAGTAAGATAAATCACATCTGCGTTTTTATGTCTGCCACGTGAGAAAATTCTTTCAGGATTTTTTTGTTTATCTAACATTACATCATCGTATACGACGAGATTATTAAGTCTTCCGTCAAGATCATCGACAGACGGAGCATCGTCAATATCTGTTATTATATCAATTACATCTTCTCCAGTGGTTTCTTTAGCACACTCGTTATATTCGCGTAGCACAGAATAACATTGTTGATCATCTACGCTTGGTGCAACTAAATATAATTTATCCCAGTTTAGATATTTCACTATCATCGTTAACAACAACTGAGTTTTACCGCTTCCGGATGGTCCAATAATAATCATTCTAATAGAATTTGGTAGCATTGGATGATGTTTAACTGGTTGTTTTTTCTTTGTAGCGCTGAAATCAATCACTTCCATTTATTAGTATAGTTTATTTATGTATAAAATTATGGATTTATATTGTGTTAAATGTAAGAAGCGTACGCCAACAAATAATGAAACAACAGTTACAACTAAAAATAATCGACTAGCACTTTCAGGTAATTGTGAAATTTGTGGCATAAAAAAATTTAGATTTATAAAAAAAAACAGCCGGAGATATAGCTGGTAAATTATCAAAACTTCCAGGAGCGCCATGGGCAAAATATCCAGGTGAGAAACATCTTCCAGGATATAATTACTGTGGACCTGGAACTCGATTAGATATCAGACTTAATGAAAATAATCAACCAAATCCAGGAGAAAATCCAATTAATGCTATCGATGAAGCTTGTAGAATACATGATATCGCATATCGCAGTGATGATCTTCAACAGCGTCACCTCGCAGATGTAAAATTAATTCACGCGTTAAATGCAATTCCTGATAAAAAATTCAAAGAAAAGTTAGCTTCTTGGTTGATAAAAACAGCTATGAAAGGTAAAATAATGTTCGGAAGCGGAGCTTCTCGTGCTAGTATTTAAAAATCTAAATTATTTTACAATAACATGGAATCTATTTATTATTCTCCTAGCGGCTACTGGAAAGGTTACGCAGCAATTAAAAAACTAGCCAATGCTGCATCGGTAAAATATAAAACCGCAAAAGATTGGTTATCCAAACAGGCGTTATGGCAAATTTATCTTCCGGGTCCTAAAAAAATTAATTATTCTAATTTTGATGTTTTTGTACCGAATGAAGTTCATCAAGCCGATATATTATTTCTTCCTCACGATAACGGTTACAAATATGCATTAACCGTAGTTGATATCGCTAGTAGATATAAACAAGCAATACCGTTAAAAACAAAATCATCCACGGAAGTTTCCATCGCATTTGAAAAGATTTATCGTAAAGGTCCACTAAGTTGGCCAAATCTATTACAAGTTGATCCTGGTAAGGAATTTCAAGGTGCTGTTACATCTACGATGAAAACTCATAACGTAGCTATACGACGAGGACACACTGCAATACACCGCGATCAGGCAATTGTAGAGCGATTTAATAGAACTCTGGCTGAGCGGTTATTTGGATATCAATACGCGAAAGAATTTACTAAAAAAACTCGATCTCGTGAATGGGTCAAAAGATTACCAAAAGTAGTATCCGCGTTAAATAACGAAATAACTCGAATGATTGGTATCAAACCTAATATCGCAATAAAAAAAGTATGTACCTGGTATTAGAAATACTAACACTTTCAATTTCAGCGAACCAATTCTCGGTGACGTCACTGTGAGATATTTATATGAGCCAGGTGAACTCAAAGGTGGTAGCGCAAGAGCCACTGATCCTATTTGGAGTATCACTACACATAAAATATCATCGTCGACACGATCTTTTAGTGGAAATGCTAGCATTTCTAGGCCAGCAATTTATAGATTGGATTCGTCCGCACCTCAGCGAGGATTTACACGCGAACAACTACAAGTTATTCCTGATGATACTCAATTACCACCGCGAAAAATTAGTTAGCGTGACGTATATTACACTCTAGACACGTTAATCTTACATTACCAACGATATGTCCGAGATTATTATCGATTCTATCAACGGTAAATTGGTAACGATCTCCAGGGTGATACCGCCAGCGCATTAAACAATTGCAAGCAGCGCAGTGATTATCTTGCTGCGTTTTCAACGATAGTATTAAACCCGAATTAATATTAAAATTTCTATTTTTTTTCTTATCTTGTTGTTTATATCCTGATAATTTTTTCTCAACGACGTAAATATCAACATCATAACTACTTGCTGTATCTTCGATGTTAATTCGGCGTAATTGATTTATTCGTCTAGCTCTAGATACCGATAAATAAACTAAATTTGACCACTCAATACGATTATCTACGATCCAAATAATTGTATCTGTAATAGTTAATCCCTGTGATGAGTGTATCGTAGCTGCATAACCTAACATCCAAGGAGAATTGGTAGCGTTTAATGCGTCCTCAACTACATCGATGTCAACGTGTACAATTTTATTTACCACTAATTTTTGTTCTTGAGAATTGCCTGGAATTTTAACATTAATATTTTGTTGTTGTGTATCAGATGGTCTATAACACAAAGGAACTTGCATATCAGGAAACTTCTTTTGATGTATTTCGAATAACCGCTGTTGAATATCATCTCGGGTTATTTTTCTACTAGCAAATACTATGTCGTTGGGTGTCCAAGATTCCCAAAATTGTTCTTCAGGGGTTTCCGGGATAACCTCTTTGAGAATTTTACATTGTTCGTCATCAGATTTCCGGCGGATTCTAGATTTTAAATTTTTTATTTCTTCATCTAGCGATCTAAAATCATCTGTGATTTCTTCATAATAATCAACATTAGCTTTCAACCACTCATGAGGTGATTCTCCGTAAAATGGTGGTGGTTGACCATCATCTCCGCATAATATCACTTTAGTATTTTTCGTAGATAACCAACCGAGAAATTGTTGTAATATTTTTAACGGCACTGTACACACTTCATCCCAGAGAATTATTGATGGTATAAATTTATTACCCATTCGCAATGGAGTCCACGTATCACCTTTCCACCTAAAGAAACTATGATAAGTACAAGCAGGAATTCCACGTTCTTTTATATCTTTTTCTAATTTATGAGCCGGTGTTAACGCTATTATGTTAGAATCTTTATACATTCTTATAACTCTTTCTGTTTTTCCTGATCCACCACAACCGTTTAAATAAACCATCTTATATCTTGTTATAGGATCAAATACTGATGGCGCATTAGAAAATTCTAACTGAATATTTTCTGGATTTTTTCCGCGGTAACTATCAAGTATCTCAACGCTAGCATGTAAATTATAATCATGTAATTTTTCTTTTTTAATTCTCCAAGATCCCCAACCTTCTCCGAGAAATGGTTCAACCGCAGAAATATGTTTCTCATGGAAGTACATAGAATCAGTTGCAACTCTCACAGCGATATCTGGAAATTTATTTATCATTGAAAATAAATTAATACTTGTATACGCTAACATTGAAGCTCTTAAATGTACCCACTGAGCATTTTCTCCATCTATGTAAGTTATAACAGTTCCATATTGTTTCCTATTTGATAAAAATACTTTTCTACTCGTTACAAATCTATTAGTATCAGTAAGATGTTTAACAATAATTTGTTCTTCAACTGGATCAATTATCAATCTAGAAGAATATCTCGCATTAGAAAATCTTCCTCCTTGAGTAAACTTTCCAATGATTTTTCTTCCGTAATCTTTTGCTGATTTCTCTTTACCGCAATATAATTGTTTAACCATTTCAAGTATTTTTTCATTATTGTAATTTGGAAAATTCTTTCTTACATTTTCAATTTCATTATCTAAATCTGGAATTGGCATCCAAACATCTTTTTGACATTTATAACTTATTATAGCTTCACCAACTTTCGACGATGTTAACATACCACTATCTAACATATATCGCAACAACACTATTGGAGTCCATGATTTCTCAGACATGTGTTTACCAATCCAGCAATAACTACAATCATGTAATCCACGCTTAAGTTCAAAAGAAATAACTTTAGCGAATCCAGTTAAATCAAAATCAGGTAAATTTCCGTTAATCGCAACTCTTGTCATCTCATGTGTTGGATGTCCGAAACGTTTAAAATATTCACCGCATACTCCCATTACAAGAAAACCTCCGGGATAACTAGCATTCATGTCAGCGGAAATTAAATTCTTATTATCATATTCTGTATTCCATAATCCGCCATGTCCGTATTCAATACAACTTAATTTTACATCGTCGAGAAATCCTTTCGGAGTTTTTCTCCAAGAATTTATTTCACGAGCGTAATGAGCAATTACTGATGAAACTGTAAAAGAATTACATAATATTTGTTCGTCAAAATCACTTACAAAATCTTTTGTAACATTTTTCATACGCGAATCTAATTGTTCTTCGCGATATAATTCTCCGTTGGGTTTCACAAATTGATCAAATCCTATTTCAGGATCTTCACTACTGCTAAATAACCAAATTGAAGTTGGATCATCTCCGTTTATTTCCGCTATCGCATCAAATAATTTCCTCTCGTAAAATCCATCTTTGGTAAATTTTTCAGGTATGTATTTTACAACCTTTGACGGTGGAAACTCAGTTATCGTGGAATTCCAGGCATGTCCGTTATGATCAATAATTTCAATTGGTACTTTTTTTTATTTATATTTACAATCGTGTAATATTTCTCCGGTTATGGTTTTAACTGTAATAGGATATTTTAAAGATTTTTGTAATTCAGTAACATCACTGATCGAAGCTCCACCTTGTTCCGCCATTCGTTTCCCCCAAGATGTTATTTTTTCACATCGTTGCTGAGTTAATCCATTTCCTCGTAAAGAATTTTTAAAATGTTCCATAACTCGCTCGGCAACACAATTTATCAGTGATGATTCTGACGTTTTCATCGGATACATTTTATCGTAGTCCATATCTACGTGAATTCTATATAACCCATATATTACAACGGTCATAGGATAATCTCTGTTATAATAGTGACTATCAATTCCAGCTAGCGCTCCTGGATTCATATCGGAGTTGAAAATCACATTTTTTTTATTTTTCATCACAGGGTTATAATTATCTCGGATAATCCAACCATGGACTTCATCATCGCTCTCATCCCATTTAATCCACTTTATTCTGCAGTAGTAGTTGTTGTTATCCAACAACGATAATATATTCATCGCGCGAACTTCATCTATGGTACCATCATTGAGTTTTTTACCATTACTTACTCTATAACTGGTAAACATATATGTAGCTCCGTCGCTACGAAATTCTTTCTTCGCGTGTGATATAATTTTTATAAGTGGTTTATCCTTGATTTTCCTTATTGATAATCCGGATTTCGCATCGAGTGAAAAATAAATTTTACTCATTATATTAAAGCAAATATCTAATTAAAAAATAAGATTAAAACATATGTTTAAATTTTAATTAAATATATATATATATAATTATATAACATGAATCATTGCAAGTGGTTGCTAATCGGTTCGACAAACACGTGTAATAAATTATCGAAAAAAGAATATTGCGGACAGCATCAAGTATCCATTCGACTCGGAAGTACTGGTCCGAAACCTTGTATTGTATGCGGTGTTGGAGTACGAGGTGAAACTCAGTTATGTTTGGAACATGGCGGTAAAAAATATAGAGAGTTAAAACGGTATTATGATGTCTACACTCATGTGAAACACCGTAATCAAATTATACAAACCCCGCAAGACTACGTAAACAGACCAATTTAGAAATAACATTTAAACAAAGAAAAACCTATATAAAATAATAATGACAAACGAATTCGTTTCGCATCCGATTTACGTCAATTACGAGGCTTCTCCCGATGGGACGATTAGAAATCGACGGTTAAGAAAAAAAATTGGAGGTGTTAATAATTTGGGTTATTTATGTATTACTGTAAATTACCAAGGAAAAAAAAAAGAATTATCTCGCTCATAGATTTATAGCTGAAGTTTTTATCGGAGAAATTCCTCCGGGTTATGTTATTGATCATATCGACAGAAATAAATTAAATAATCATATCGATAATTTACGAGTAGTTACTCAACGAGAAAATTGTCTTAATAAAAATCTAAATCTAAATAGAAATAACTCACCTAGACCGGTAACTGCTTTTTATAACAGAGAGATTATAGATTTCCAATCAATAAATTCAGCCGCTAGATACTTCAATATTCATAAAGAATCAGTAAACCGATCAGCTGACTATATAACCTCAGCGGCATATTCTGAAAAATTTAAATGTAAAGTATCATTCACGTGGATGTAAAAAAAAAATAAAAATGAAAATTGTAAAAAAGCAATTTCAAATATTTACAAGAATTTTCACATGAGAATCATTATTGATCCCAGGTGTTATCAAATTCCTCAGCGAATTTTGATATATTTTTTTCTTCTTCGAATACATCACCAACGGTTTTTATTAGTGTATTCAGAAGTTTAGAGAGTTCAATAAAATCAGTTAACGAAGATTCACTACCAGTTAAATTAAGTTGATAAATTATTTGATTTCGCTGCCGAATTAGCGTCTTAGCTACACGATATTCAGATCGGTATGTTGGATAATCCTTGGATCTCGCAGATGTTATCTTACGAAATTCATCTACAAGGTAATTAGTGTTAAAATGTAATATTTTTTTCTGTTACAATTGCAGCGATTTCAGGGATTTCATTTACACGATTAAGTTGTTGCGATATTTCGTCGACGATATTTTGGTTCATTATACATATGTAAATTTAAAATCTAAATGATTTTCAAATTTAAATGATTTTTAATTAAAAATCTAAAAGATTTCACAATAATGATCCCTGAATCACTCACAACTAGACTAGCTCGAGAAAGATTAGCAGCGATTAAGAAATTTATTCCAGTTAGAGATTCGGTACGGCGCCAACTTCAACAACGACAAGCAGCGCAAACCGATTTTACTATTGGAAGTGAACAATTATTTGCACCGATAACAGCAGCGACCAGCAAAGTAAAAGAATCAGTTGAGTCAACCGCAGATATTTCCAAGAATCTGTTAGCGCTTCAACAGAAAACAACAGATATTTTAAAAAAACTTCCCAGTGATATAGTAAAACAACAAGAGAGAATGATCGAGCAACGCGAATTAGCACGCGAATCTATTATTCCACCACCACCTGAATTCACTGACCCTCCAGCAATCGAATTTGATCCAGATGAACCCTATGTTACCGAACCTGCTGAGAGAGATCTTACTCCTGAAAAAATATTTATCAAGGACGCGTTAGAGGAAATTAAAGGCATCGATGATGATATTGAATTAGCTAATTTTATCAAAAATAATTTTAAATCTCGAGGTGATTTTATAAACCCAGATTATTTTTAAAAAATAACAAGCAGGGAGACTTGGGGGAAAAAAGTATATTTAGCGAATAAGGGCGGTAATAAAATTACCAAAATAACACATCCGGGATGGGATGAATTAAAAAAATTACTTACACAAGATGTAACTGGTAGTGGAATTGCAAGCAATTTCCGTGGAAATTCTTCGAATTTCAATGATGTTCCATGTCCACGTAATATCATCAATGATGTATCACGGCTAGAAGTTCTAATCGGTGGGAAACGAGCCGGAAATAATTCTCCGGAAATTACAAATGAAGCCGCTGATATCTGCAGACGATTATTTCAAGGTCGTGTCATGGACATACATACATATCGAGAACTTATTGAAGAACTCGTTGAAAATCATCCAAGTAGAAATTTCCATGGATATCACAGCGATTAAAAATCTAGGGTATTTCCAATTAGAACTCTGTGCTAATTAGAAATTGTAAACAATTTACAAATAATATGATAATTCACTACAATCACGATAAACCTACAAGTGTATATATGGTAAATTCTAGATTTCCAGTATATCGAGCGTATTACGGAGATGGATTAGGAAAAACAATTATGGGATTATTCGGTAGAATTGCACCAAAAGTCGCTCCATTTGTTAAACAAGCTGGAATGAAAGCAATTGAAGTTATTAAACATAAAGAATTAGGTGTTATTGGAGATCACGTTTTTAAATTGCAATATGCATATACAAAAGAAACAAAGCAGCCAAATAATGCCCTACAATTTAAATAATAAATATAGCAACTTTGTTTTATTGAATCTAGTCTTCTAATTACTTAAGATTAGTAGTTTCTTAAGTGTGATAAAATATTAGTTTGAGTACCCATGGGGTAATACTAGCCAACAAGACAAATACTGCATTGATATGTCTCCTAAAAATAATAAACTCTTATTTCAAAGCAATGTTCTTTAATTTCCATCCAACAATAGTCCTTCAAAATGGCTGACATTCTGCTGTCTGAAAACAATTTCCAATAAGTCTGCTTAGTGCTGAACACTTATAATACTATTAAATAATAAACGATATTCAAGTCGGCCTTTGTTATCAGATCAGTACCATCATTATTTCAGACCAGCTAGAGGAAACGTCCGTGTAAATATTACTGTCCATTCTGGGTGAGAATGATGACAATATTGTCAATAGAGCCGTACTGCATATGTCCTATCATTTTCATGTGGGTCCAAAAACTAATATAAAAAAGCCTTCTGTAAAAAGACCTTGTTGATATGCCTTTACATTAAGAAGTAATTATACAATTCTCAAGATGACTATTCTGACAGCCCTATTGAATATCAGATCAGTGTCAATTTCATGTAGGACCAACTAGCAGACAGAAGAAAACTGGCAAAAAGAATGATGTTGATATGACCATCCATCAACAAGGAGGAGCAATAACAAAATTGTAACCATGACTGAGGTCATATTGGCACAAGAGAAACCTGTTATAATGTAGTTTTTAAGTATGACACCAAATATTTGTGCTGGGTATAACACAATTTGTAACATGAATATCAAGCCCTATTGTGATTATGCGGTTGAATAATTATCTTATATATATATATATATATATATATATATATATATATATATATATATATATATATATATATATATATATATATATATATATATATATATATATATATATATATATTGCATCGGGGACATGTCTATATTTATCAATAATTTTGAATTGAAATCATTACTGTAATTATTTTTAAAAAATCTCAAGATTAGAATTTCAGATAGACTGAGACTTTTAAAAAAATGTTTGTGCCAATAAAGAACCTATTGATATAATAGTTATGAAACAATTAGGCTTTATATAAAAATAATGCAGCTAACATGTTTTGCATGTTAGTCCAAAAGAAAGTCATTATAATACAATGATAAACACATTAAACTGTCTAAATATGCATAAAACATGCCTTTGTATTTCAATTTGGCCAAAAGCTACCCAGCAACAAGTGATGGATGACTGGCCAGTGGCAGATACCATGCTACAATTCAATGGAAGCATAGAAATTAAAAGAGACCTTTGTTATGAAAGTACCTGGATTGGGATCAGACATTTTGCTTTCATTCTTCTTACAGTGACTCTTGCATTACATTTGGAACATCATTATGATCTGAAGTAAAACAAATTTCATCAAGTTTCTTGATGTTATTAAGTGATACTGCTTTTTAAAAATGAAAAAATGCAAGTAAATAACCTTCTATTAAGCTGACTACATAGGTAACAAGATTTTCATTTAAAAATGCAGTCAAAATGTATTGCATGCACGTCCACAAGAAAGGCAGGGTCATTCCAATGCAATTATAAAATCATCTACACATGCATAGAAACAGGTCTACTAATCTCAGTTTGAGTGAGAGCTACACAGCTAACAAATTATGCCAGTAGAAAATAAAATGCAATGGAAAGGCAAAAATGAATTTATCACTCTTAAGAAAGTACCTAGATTGGGAAGAAAAGGTAGTTTGGTTTCCCTAATTTTCCAGTGAATCTTGAATTACATTTGTAATTTCAACATGATCTGAAAGAAAACAAAAGTTTATCAGTTTCCTGATACAATTAAGTCATGCTTCTTTTACTATTTTTTCATCAGCATTCCACTACCACCAGGTACATTTTTATGTCACAATGATTGTGCAACATACACAGATGGCTTAACTCCAGGATCAAAACTCTGCCACCCCTAAGCATCCAGAATTCATGTAAAAAGCTTACAAACCTGATTAACTTGGCTATCCAAATAAAGAGGCCTACTAAAATCCAAATTCATAACTAAATTAGTTTCTGAGAAATCTTTACCAAAATGGTCTTCACCAAATAATGCCTAATTTAAAAATAAGCCAAAATGGATAAAGATATTCCATGGTCTAAATAACTCATTCATCTTTGCATATGAACATGCCTTACACATTTAATTTACAGCTTTTAATTGCTTCAAAATCTGCTCACTAAATCTGTATATGAATACACACTTAACACCTGAATCTGTGTTGGATATGCCAAGAATGATTTTCAAATTCATGTACAAGTAAAACACTAATTAGATATCTAATTATTATTATGATAATAGGTACATATTTTACTGCATTACCTGGTTTAAGTGTATGAATTACAATATACAATATGCATAATCTAAGGCATATATACATGTCTTAATTGAAATTACCTTGATTCAATTGGCAAGACTCATCTGATGTTCTTCAGGCTACTGTATTTTTCCTTTAGAAAAAGAATTATAATAAAGTTAATAACCCATATGATTTTTAGTTGCCTAAAAAAAAACCTCTTGTAAATTAAATAACACAATATAAAATGATCATACATGTAAATGAAACTGGTGAATCTACATATGTATGTATTTATACTATAAATAATGGGCATAAATACTTCACTGTATATACAGATGATAATCCGCGACGACAAACACTGCTTCTCTGCTTGGCAGAGATTTACTCACTACAGAGTGGATTACAAATGTATGGTTTATCGTCGGTTTTCCACATGGATGCTTAAATTGCTTCTTTAGATTACAACTTGCATGTTTTAGTTATTTAAATGGCCAAGTACCTTGTGACAGAATTCCAACCGTCTCTTGCACTATCTACTTCTTTTAGAGTCAAAATGTCCATATGGCTTGGGTTCCTGGCACACACAAAAAGTACAAACGAGAAAATCTTTGACAGCTAAGAAAGCAATTGACAGATGCAATAATAATAAATAATGAAATAATAAATTAATAATAATACAAATCATAATTTCCAAGAATGGGTGTATTTAAATGATTTACTGAATAAATTTACTTCTGCACCCATTCATCCACCCACCCAACAAAATGTATATGAAAACTGAAAACATTCTTAGGTTAGGTGAAAAAGAGATCAAGAAATTCAAAGAAATGAAGTAGCCTAATATTTTAATTAATTGAAAAGAAATGGACTTTTGAGAATTTTACTTTCATTTGAAAACTGAAACGCCAACACTGAACATATCCTGCAACTGCGACTTATGACAGTCACCGAATAATATAATAAACTATATTGTTTTGAAATTAAGAAATGCAATTGATTAAGCTGCTGGTTCTCAAAACTTTGCAAGAAAGAGTAAATTCTTTGAAACTACCAACCTTCACTTGTTGCCCTTTACGGTGCAGCAAGTTGGACAGGTTAACTATTGTTATGCCATCCTTCACACTCTTCAATTATGCTTTCCGTTCTACTTCCAATGCATGCAGTTGTTCATCTGTGAAGATGTGGCACTGCAAAGAAAAACGATCAGGTCAAATACAAAATGCACATAACACTTACAACATGCAAAGGACAAATACAACATGCACAAATACAAAAAAGGTAAAATACAAAAGGCATAAGACAAAAATACAAAATATACAAAATGCTAAGCACAAACACAAAATGCTAAGAACAAATACAAAATGCACGGGGAATACAGACACCTTTTCTTTCCCGCTCAAATCTATCTCGACATCAGCAGGCATGTCAAATGATGCAGAGGATTCAGACAGTGGGTCAGGAAGGTCTTCTTGATCTTGCTGGTCTGAAAAAAAAGGAGTCTCGCTAGTACATGGGTTAGTGCACAGTCTCGCTAGTACATGGGTTAGTGCACAGTCTCGCTAGTACATGGGTTAGTGCACAGTCTCGCTAGTACATGGGTTAGTGCACAGTCTCGCTAGTACATGGGTTAGTGCACAGTCTCGCTAGTACATGGATTAGTGCACAGTCTCGCTAGTACATGGGTTAGTGCACAGTCACGCTGGTACATGGGTTAGTGCAGTGTTAGTACGTTAGTGCTGAGTTAGTACGTTAGTGGTTAGTTAGTAAGTTAGGTGTTAATTAATCAGCACAAGACAGAAAAAAGAGAAAGCGAAGGTGACGAACACAAACGGAAGCGACGGACGTGACGAACACGTACGGACGCGACGAACGCAAATGCACGCGACGAACAAAAATAAAACATGACAAATACAAAGAGGGACATAAGACATAACAAAAACACAAGTAAACAACGCAAACACAAGAAAAAACACAAACACCACACGCGCACGCACACTGTCTTCTTGATCTTCTTGAATCCTGAAAGTCTTCTTGGTCTTCTTGAATGTTCTTCGTCCTCTTGGTCTTCTTGAATCTTCTTGGTCCTCTTGGTCTTCTTGGTCCTCTTGGTCTTCTGGAATCTTCTTGGTCCTCTTGGTCTTCTGGAATCTTCTTGGTCCTCTTGGTCTTCTGGAATCTTCTTGGTCTCTTGGTCTTCTGGAATCTTCTTGGTACTTTTGGTCTTCTGGAATCTTCTTGGTCCTCTTGGTCTTCTGGAATCTTCTTGGTCCTCTTGGTCTTCTGGAATCTTCTTGGTGTTCTTGGTCTTCTGGAATCTTCCTGGTCTTCTTGGTCTTCTGGAGTCTTCTTGGTCTTTTGGAATCTTCTTGGTCTTGAATCTTCTTGGTCTTCTTGGGTCTTCATCTGGGTCTTCTTGGATCTTCTTGGGTCTTCTTCTTGGTCTTCTTGGTCTTCTTGGGTCTTCTTGGTCTTCTTGAATCTTCTTGGTCTTCTTGAATCTTCTTGGTCTTCTTGAATCTTCTTGGTCTTCTTGGTCTTCTTGGTCTTGGTGAATCTTTTTGGTCTTCTTGGTCCTCTTGAATCTTCTTGGTCTTCTTGAATCTTCTTGGTCTTCTTGGTCTTCTGGAATCTTCTTGGTCTTCTTGGTCTTCTGGAGTCTTCTTGGTCTTCTGGAATCTTCTTGGTCTTGAATCTTCTTGGTCTTCTTGGGTCTTCATCTGGGTTTTCTTGGATCTTCTTCTTGGGTCTTCTTCTTGGTCTTCTGGGTCTTCTTGGGTCTTCTTGGGTCTTCTTGAATCTTCTTGGTCTTCTTGAATCTTTTTGGTCTTCTTGAATCTTCTTGGTCTTCTTGGTCTTCTTGGTCTTCGTGAGTCTTCTTGGTCTTCTTGAATCTTCTTGGTCTTCTTGAATCTTCTTGGTCTTCTTGAATCTTCTTGGTCTTCTTGATCTTCTTGAATCTTCTTGGTCTTCTTGGTCTTCGTGAATCTTCTTGGTCTTCTTGGTCTTCGTGAATCTTCTTGGTCTTCTTGAATCTTCTTTGTCTTCTTGGTCTTCTTGGACGTGATGAACACATACGGACGTGACGAACACAAACGCACGCGAGGAACAAAAATAAAACATGACAAACACAAAGAAGGACATAACAAAAACACAAGTAAACAACACAAACAGAAGAAAAAACACAAACACCACACGCCCATGCACACCCACAAGGTCAACAACCTGGAAGATAGATCGTCGAAAAGGTTCCAGACACACCTTTTCTTTCCCGCTCAAAGCTCCCTTCACATCAGTAGGCATGCCAAATGATGCAGAGGATTCTGACAGGGGGTCAGGAAGGTCAGACAATGGGGTGACATCGACCAAGGTCTCATCACCCACTGTAAGGTCTTGAATATGCATCTGAAAGAAAGTTGGAAAGTTTGTGAGCACAAGGAGAGGTAGAGCTACTCAACTGTGCACCTACTGATAGTATTGTAACAAAATAAAAATAGAATAGATTTGCAGTGTTTTCTTATACACAATTTTTGTCTGGATCTGATTATAACGTGACCAAATTAACAGGTGGATTTATGCACATTAAATATAAATCGGTGTTAATTTATTCTGTATGGTGAAATTTTATGTCTGAATTGATCCTCAAAAGTTTCAAGACAGTTTTGTCAAACTTTCTAAGTAGTAATGTTTACATTAATATGCGACGAAAAGTATCTTATTAAACACATTCAAGGAGTTTATTAATTTTATTATTTACATATTTTCTAATATTTGTGTAAATACTGATCGAACAGATTCAGTTACAAGGTCATTCTAATCAGCATTCTTGTCAATAACTCACAGGAGGTGCAGTTGGAATAGCTTGTCCTATTATCATACATATAAGTAGCTTTTTTTTACTAGTATATTATCAACAAACTACTTTTGCTGATATCCATCCTCATTAGAGTTTTTCATGATTTTAAATTGTCACATGCATATACAGGAAAAGAAACAAAGCAGCTAAATAATGCCGTACAATTTAAATAATAAATTGCCAACTTGGTTTTTTAGAATTTAGTCTTCTAATTACTTGAGATTAGTAGTTTCTTAAGTGTGTTAAAATATTAGTTTGTATACCCATAGGGTAATACTATCCAACAAGACAAATACTGCATCGATATGTCTCCTAAAAACAATAAACTCTTATTTCAAAGCAATGTTCTTTTCTTCTCCATCCAACAACAGTCCTTCAAAATGGCTGACACTCTGCTGTCTGAAAAGAGTTTCAAAAACATCTGCTTAGTGCTAAAGATTTATAATATTGTTAAATAATGCATGATATTCAAATCAGCCTTTGTTGTCAGATCAGCACCATCATTATTTCAGACCAGCTAGAGGAAACTTCCATGTAAATATGACTGTCCATTCTGGGTGAGAATGATGACAATACTGTCAATAGAGCCGAACTGCACATGTCCTATCATTTTCATGTAGGTCCAGAAAGCAATATAAAAAAAGCCTTCTGTAGAAAGACCATGTTGATATGACTTTACATTCAGAAGTAGTTTGATCATTCTCAAGGTGACTATCCTGACAGCCATGTTGAATATCAGATCAGTGCCAATTTCATGTAGGACCAACTAGCAGACATAAGAAAACTGGTGAAGAAAATCATGTTGATATGACCATCTATCAACAAGGAGGGTAATAACAAGAATGTAACCATATCTGAGGTCACATTGGCACAATTGTCTTTTATAACCATAGAGATATAAAGCTTGATATGATATGACTTTCTGTTTATCAGGAGAAACACAAGATTTTCAAGATGGTTACTATTGTGGTTATACTGTATATCTGATTGGCACTATTTTCATTTAGGATCACATGTGTTTTGGTGAAAAGATCATTTTGATTTAATGAAGCCATTAGGAGGAGTAGTGGTAAGAAGATCTTTGAGATGGCCACTATTGCAATCATATTGACGGCAAGATCAGCAAAGTTGTACATAGAGACCACTAGAAATATCAAGTTTTCTGGTAAATCTTCAGGATTAGTTACGCTGTTCAAGATGGCTGCTTTAAAAGCCATACTAAATGTCAGATCAGCAAATTTTTCATTTATAACAATTACAAAAACATGCTCATGATCAACCATTCTGGAAGAGTAGCCAAACTGGATGACAGTGCATCAGTTTTCATTTAGTAAATACGCCTTTGATAAATATGTGTTTCATGGCAATCCTTTATGTAGTTTAGAACAAAAAACAACCTCAGATGTATGGATGAATAGCAAAAACCAGACAAGAGTCCAACCCTTAAAAACATCTTCTGGTGTATGACCATAACATTTTCACTTTCATGGTTTCAAGATGCACTAAACACTGTATATAAAGGACATGATAAGGTGTTTTTTGTAGAATAGTGTCATTTTACACATCAAAATATTTTTGATACAATTTACAGTTTTTCATTTACATGATTACTGACAAGATGCAAAAAAGATAAGGTTCTTAGAGATAACTAATTCTCTTCTAAATTTGCTGCAATGTAATACATGCAACAAGAATGAAAATCCTTCATATAAAATATCAGAATCCAGAGTAAAATTGTAATGCAAACTATTCATCCCTAAATAATTTGAACAATTACACTATTCATTTAATTAGTGAAAATTCAACAATGTGTCGAGTCCAATACTCAGCAGCATTGCCAACAATGATTGTGGTAAAAATCACAAAACAAAATAGATGATATTTACCAGACAGCTACATCAGTGGCCAAGAATAAATTTGAATGTTATGTTTTCTGTATAATGTTATCCTGGTCTATTGACAGGCAGTTAAAAAAAAAATTCCACTCGTGATTATCATCGTCTTACCCGAAAATCAAATAACTTACAGGATAGTACAGCAAATGATTCTTATCAATTCTGATTGTAACATCTTCCTTAACAAAGTAACGAATTTACAAACAAAAGCAAAGAGATGCCAAAAAGGTCCATGTTCAACATGTGTCCACTGTATTAAGGTTTGTTTGACATGATTAACTGAAATGAAGCTGTCAGTTAATACCTCTTTAATTTTAAATTAAAATGTCATTAATTCAATACCAACCCTAGTCAGTTACCTCATTGTGTTATTTAGAAAGAACATGGATTCCATTTCTTTGGAATACATTTTAACCAGTCATGTGTGCTCAGTGTATATCATTAAAAATAAAGCATCAAAAAGGCAAAATTAAACTTTAAAAACAATCATGATTTTACATGGATTTCTATCATTAATCAGAAGAATGGTGGAATATTTTTGTTTAAAATATTTTCTATTGTTATATGTTTAGGCTCTTACAAATGTAAAAAGAAAAAGTAAAAACAAGCAATATAAAATTTAACAATTTATTTCCCCCCAAAAAAGGGTAAAATAAGAGCTTATGATTTTACATATGAACTTCAAATCCAAAAATTATCTAAAAATTAAAAATGTGAAGTCTTAGTAATAAAAAGTTTAAGTTCAAATCCTGATGATGGAATCAAGTGGTCAACATTGTACTGATGTGTCAACAGTTGTTTGTTAAATCACAGAAAATAATATTCCAATTTCAATTCTGTATAAATTTTGATAACAGTTTTGTCCTAGAATTTAGAGCAGTTATTTCCAGGTAAAAACAATCTCTTATAATCAAAACAATCTTATGACAAATAAAATCAAAAGCCCCAAAACTGGTAACAAAATAATACACATTAACTTTACAAGTGTTATGGCACTAATAACTATTCTTTCTCAAACAACAATAAATCTAGCTACGATGCATAACATGACCAGATGCGAGTCACTCCTCTGGAAAAAACATAATATGAAACAATCACTACTGGTTATTTGTCTACTCCAATCATGGCCTTGATAGAATTTATTAATCTTACTCTGTGAATGAATAGTTTTTAAAATGTTGTTCCTGGTTTTAAATCAAGGTCAGGAACTAGGTCAGCATTGGTAGTTCATAAAAACTAGTTTGAGTCTCTAGATGAAGCCCTGAGTGCCCTGTGTGAAAACGTGTCTCAGACGCTTATCTTTGTAGATCACTAACATCGCATCTATGCCCATGTCGGTTGGGTCTTGGCCAAAGCCACCAGCTTCCTGTGGACTGGTGGTTCCCACACAATATACAGTCTACTAAGTATAGCCTATCATTTGCTGGGGGAAAAAATGGCATTCACCCATAACAACGAATCAGAAAGCCATGATAATTTGATTCTCAAATTGGTCATACCATTAGCAAGAATATACAAAGGTACCAAGGAGGTTAGACCTGATCTAATGTGGGGAAATAAAAATTCAAGCCAAATAGTTTCCCTATACAGTACTAGTGAAATTTGTTTTGAAGAGCTTTTATAATAAAGTAGCTTAAAAAACAATCACTTCAACAGTGAGAATTATGCTTAACTGGCTATTTGTTTAAATAGATCCAAACTGAGAAAAGTAAATGTACTATGATTCCTTCCTTGACCTCCAACAACATTAATTATACAATACAACATAACTTCCACTGTATTGATAGTTTCTAAGTGTATCTATCTTTATCTGAAACAGCTATTCAGTTGGAGAACTTTAGGACAAATGTGACTGAAGCATAAAATACTGACACGTGTCCCTGATCTTGAGTATTGAACCCAATGAGTGATGCAACACCATTCATCTCCAAATGCACCAACACTTATAGCAGTAAGGAAAAACAATAGAATGGAATGAGAGGAATAACAATAAAAGGGCACAAGAGACTGATATCACTCAGCTGGGAAGATGACATGTCAGCTTTTAAATGTCAATTTTTGCATTTATTGAAAATGTAGAGGAGACAAAATGCTAGCAGCACACAACTTTGCCCCGCAGTATTTTAATATTGGTGCAAGTTATTTACTTCCTAAACACACATTGGGAGCTGATCTGATTCAGTGGAAATATATACATTTTTTTAAAAACTTCTGTTATAAAAAGATGCAAGTTACATTATCACCACATTACAATAATCAGTAAGGTGAGGTTTTGCAATCTTCAATCATTGTGTCATTGTTCAAGATGTTTTCGATGTAAAATTAAAGGAGAGCTCATATACCTATATCTATATCTGTTGAATTCACATCAGAAAGTCAAAACAGGTTTTCACTCAATGCTGAAAAACTCATTGACTTAAGAAATAGACTTGAATAAATGCTAAGTTTTATGTAGGAACTTAATTCTTAGCTTGGAAGGCTACTGAGAACAGTAAGCAGCCCTACAATGTAGTCCAAAAATATATATTGAGCCGATGCTGACCATGTTATAATCTTGACCATTACATCCAGACTTAATCACAGAAATGAACTCTACCCATAATTATTAAATGTGCTGACCATTTCTTGTAAACAACATTGACAGATATTAATCTAATATTAATTAACCTTAGTGGTGCATGTGGTTTAGCCAACACATCTTTCAATAAAGAAAACCAGTTACCCACTGTTATGAATTTCAGTTTCACAAAAACATCTAAAAATAAGTATGACTCTTTACTAGTAACAAAATGTAGCTCACATTAAAACTTGCACTTCATTGAACTAAGCCAGACAATTAGTTACTTCAAACAAACTTATGCTGACATTAAAAGTTTATCAACTTAACTGGGGGCAAAATAAGTGGGTGAAACAATTAGATTTTGGGGGGGACTGGGTCAAACTCTACATGCTTTTTTTAGATAATTAACCAAGGACAAGATAATGTGTTTTAATATTTCATATTCAAAATATGGTGACTTCATGACAATGAATATAAAAAAGGCTATGTTTATATATTTGCCAGACTTCTTCTCTGGATACTGCTGTTTTAAACATTTAGTTGTTAATGCTGTTTAGTACTTTAAAACTATTTGCACTAGTGCAATATTGACCATTGGGGGGGGGGGGCAGATGAACCCAGGAATGAGGTCACATGACTCGTTCAGCCAATGGAAGATAGTTAACGAGTATGAATATATGGGCCAGCATCCTTAGCGTCACTTGCAAAGAATTCTTGGAGATACAGGTAGTATATTTAGAGATCATAAATTTTACATTTTTCTTCTTTTTCCTTACGATCCTTTTAAATGTTCCTGTTGTTTTTTTTGGAATTTTCGCACAATTATTTCTCATAATTGTGAGGATCATTTTCTTGCTCGCACTTGGGAAAGAAGAAGGTTATAAGAATTTTCTTTATGTACATAGCCATCGTTTAATTTTTGGAAAGACAATGACAAAAGCAATTATGATGGGCCATTCACTTTGTAAATGGTTAGATCGGTATTTGAGGTCCGGGAAGGATCTTAGACTAAGTCCGACTTTAATGTAACGGAAGTTTGTACGGTAAACATGAAGGGTATCGGTGGGCACACAATCGATAAGTATTTACGCCTTGACATGAATGAAGTCCGCTTAAGAAACCCCGATATTGTAATTCTTCTGATTGGGGACAACGATGTAAACGCAGAGACATCGCCAGAGTAATTGCACACAAGATGGTCGCATTGGCTACGCTTTTACATAGGAAATATAAGGTTAAACAGATCATTATGTGTCAGCTTATGCGGTATGCAGAGAACTCGCCCCATGGAGAACTCGCCATGGGAGAACTCGCCCCAACGTATATGGAAAAGTCGCCCCTGAGTGGTTGGAAAAGTTGCCCCACTTCGTCTGGAGAAGTCGCCCTCAAACCCAGATAACCTTTTATAGCAGAATTAAAACATCTTTTACGTGGTTCATTTTTAGATTTTTTTTATACGCGATCACAAAAGAGATATTAACTGTAATCATAAAAACAATATCATAGTATTATTTCTAAGACTATATTCAGTCTTTAAATAATCTAATGAATTTATGATAGTATAGTGATTAAAAAGGATGATTAGTCAAAAACTGTCAGTATTATGAATCAAGAAGATTATTTTAAATAAGTTGAACGTCAATTAAATGACGAAAACTATTACAGACATATTAGCGAAGATCCGTCAATAGAAATTAAATAACAAATTTCAACATGCATTAATGAGATGGCTACACACAAAAAATCCGTATATGAGGAATCGGATACTTTCCCTCTAGCATGTGTACACATCAATTCTACATAAAGTCTATTCCACAGCTATCTGTTAATTTCAATCCTGGTATTATTAGATGTAACATCACTATATACCAACTTTCCGCATGCAGCTGGTATTGAAGCGTGTACAAATGTTCTTGATTACAATCCTAATAATAGCCCACTATCTTGTGAAGATATTTATATAATATTAAAACTTATCTTGGAAAATAATTATTTTCAATGTAATAATACGAAATACATACACATAATTGGTACCGCAATGTGTATTAATATGGCTCCTTTATACGCTTTCCTTTCGTGGGTAAATTTGAAAAGGACTTTCTTCAAAACGAAAAGTTTAATTCATCCCTTTGGCTTAGATTTGTCGATGACATATTTATATCTGGAAGCAGTCAACCGAAGAACTGTAAAATTGTATTGATCGCCTAAATCATTTTCACCAGACAATTAAATTTACTTATACTGCATCTAGTAAGCACGTTTCATTTTCAGATGTAAATGCGATATAAAATATTGATAACACTATCTCTGCAAATATTCATATCAAGGAAACTAATATCCACCAATATGTGGAATAATCCTCATGTCACCCCATGTCATGTAAAAACGGTCACATAGCGAATCGAAAAGATACGGACATATTATTTCAGATGATTGTCAATTATAAAATTCATTGAATAAATTCAAAATATATTTACGAAACAGAAATTATCCTTCACATATAATTGATTCTGCGCTGAACAAAGCCTGTAATATTACTCAACACTGGACTTTAAACAAAGCAGTATGTACAATATAGAGAGATGTAAATCCTTTCAGAATACGATCGAATCCTTCATGATCTAATCTACGTCGTATAATTAATAAATTTAAGTCTCCTAAATTTATCAAATAAATTTATCTATTTACCAGTGTAAAAACACTTTACAAAAATAAATCAATTATCGCTTAAAAAAGACCCAAGAATGTGGAATGAGAATGGTGAATTATTTTGTAATTTCTATAGTTTTAAGGCAAACAATGCACAAGGCAGCAAACTCTTATTCTAATACATGCCTTGACAAAGCGGCTTTCCACGGAAGTTACAGATGGCAGTACAAATCAAAGAAGTGAATAAATAAAAGGTAGGATGCTCTAACATTAATGAGAATGGTGAGATTGTTTTGTAATTGTTTTATATGGTATATATATATAAAGTTCGAAATAGCAATTTTTATCATTTCTGAATTTATGCTTCAACGAGTATAATTTGCTACATGATAAATATATCGTTATTGTAATTTAATTGTGCAAAATGGGTCCAAAGCACGCCAGTAAATATCCTTGTGGCAGTTGTAGTGCAACTTGTGCATTTGAGTGTGTTTACTGTATTACGTGTGCTAATTGGTATCATAGTGTCAGTCCATGAGTGACGAAGAGCTAAGACAATGGGGAGAATTGAATTGGATTATATGTGTACCTCCTGTCGTTCTTTGAATGGATCCAGGTTTGACTTTGTCAGTGCACTGCAACGTCTCGGGACGGTGAGTAAATTTTCATTTTTAATTAACGGTTGTTAATGGTTCAATTTTTTAACAGCAATATATCTCTAAAACACCTTTAAATGTAAATTGTTTGTGTCATCACATAGCTACCAGATATATTGTCTCCATTAGCAATAACGTGGTCCCCAAGAATGAAAGAAGCCGATGGACCGAACAGAACACAGTAATTAAAATATATGTGTTTTAAACATGTATCTTTACAGCTCTCAATGATTTGTCAAGCATGTATGGGAAATAATCTTGTGTTAAGAGAACTATCTCTTTATAACAACTATACAATTTATTTATGTTAACGTACATCACAAGAAAATGATGAATGCTGGTAGATTGCATCAAGGCTTATTCGTACCATGGCTGATACGGTCCATATTACCGGTTGATTCAGACCAGGTGAAATATGAAAATGAAAACAGTGGAACAACTTGATTTATACCATATATTAAAAGTACAACTTTTTAGCACGCATAATAACAAACTGTAAAACGAGTTTTTGCCTAGTAAATTTACATCATAAAGTTATTAGCATGTTTCTAGTCGAAATAAAATCAACACAAATATGAGCCATCTCATGAAGTGTTTTTAAACATTATATTTGTTTATTGTTGGAATGGGAAAAAATTATGTACACTTTTACCAATTCAGCAATTTCAAAATCGACTGATTTATATCATATTTTTGTAAGTGTATTCTTTGAAATTATAGGTCAATTAAATATTTATTAACATTCATTATCATATATTCGTTATGTAATTACATAGGCTCAGTTACAATTTTAATAATCCAATTATTAATGCTAAGTATAGTTAACGCTAAGGTGTTTAGTGGTGTATTCACAACTTTTGTGTCGTTAAACATAGATGTTGCAGTGTAATATTGTTATATACGTGTTAAAGTGTGAAACATTATTCGGATATCATATTCTTTAATTGATAACAGTGTATATTTTCTTTGTAAGCCTTCTGTCCGTGCTCGTAAGAACGCTAAACTAGAGCAGTATAGTATTAACCGTTTCCAACACGCCGAGGGATCATCAGCAGAATTAAATAGCCAAATGAAGTAATAAAATTATGATTTTTATATTCTGTATACACCGTAACTTAAATCGGATAATGTTTGCGATGTCTGCTGCCATTACTATTTTTAAAAAAACAACACATTTATAGCTGCATTAATTATTATAAAACACCATCAGAAATATGTGAATGTGTGGGTTACTTGAATTAGAGTACTTTATAGGAAAATTCGAGCCTTATCTCACCTTCAAGTCATAATTGACAGAACAATATCGATTGTAATTTAACTTGTATAATATATCGTTTAAAGGCTGCAAGATCAAAAAAACCTAAATAAATTGACCGCTGCTGTTGATAGAGAACTGCTTTTTAAGCCCCGGCTATCTATTCCTGTGAAGCAACATACAGACTTCCCAAGTGCTGATTCCATCGCTGCATATATCATGGCCAACTACGTCGACGATGTATATGGTAATCCCATAACAACCACAGGTGATGGGAACTGCCTGTATAATGCTATTTCTATCCTACTCCTTGGCGATGAATCTCTTGCAACTCAATTGAGATATCTAACATGTATACAGTTGGTGAAAAACATGGGTGCATATATGAATCACCCAATCAGCAATGAATTATACTTGGTACCCAGCGACTACGATGAAGCATGTTTTGATGATGGTACAAGTGGAGCTTTTTCAAATGCTTGGCATTTACTAGCCTTTAGTGATGTCATCATGCGCCCAATAAGAAGCATATACCCAAATGTTAATGGTGAGAAAGATGGTGCCCGGATCTACCTCAACAAAATCTTTTATTCAAGCAATCCGCTCGAGTCCGCTTCACCATGGACAGTAATGTGGTATTCAACTGGAAAAATACCGGAACCCAAATGTGTATTACAACGTCAACCACTTGCGGCAGTCACGGACGTTACTGAACGTGGACTAAATACGAATCGACAACAAAGTACAAAACGCAAAATAGCGTCTTCTGGATCGTCTGCCTGTGAGAGCGATTGCTTTCATGAAGATGACCTAGCTGATGATGACAACAATTACGATGATGGAGCCACACAATCACACAAGCAGCTACCATTAAAAGTTCGTCAACTATCGTTCAATGGGTCCGAGGATGGTAACAGTACTTATTGTTATGATGCTGATAGAGATGATTTTTTTAAAAAATATGAATTAAGGTCGCATGCGCAACTATGTGCTTTCGCGACCAGTTAATGCCCGAAGGTCGGGCTATTTGATTGGTCGGGACCAAAGGTAACTTTGACTACACTAGGCTGTGTTGTCGCAGTCTCCCCGGCACCCACGTTAAATGGCAGTCTCTCCTTAGAGTAACGTGTCGGGTCACGGCAAAGCAGGCAGGCACCTGGTTTAGGAAAGCTAGTTTTTCAAATTGTTTCACTCTAGTTAAAGACAGAATTCAATCGGTTTGATATCTTATTACTTCTAAAATGAAGTATTAAGTATCTATGTAATTAGTGAGTTGCCAAATAGTTTAGTTGTACTTTACATCAGTGTGAGAATAGGCCGAGCTTGAAATCAAGATATCCAACATCTAATTAGAACCTGTGTTGGTGTCGGAGATGATTATGTCAAAGAATATGCTGATAATTACATAGATACAATAGACAGTGATATTTCTAGCCATAATGTGCCTATGGAGAACGAGAATGCTACAGATCACCACGAAAATGAAGTTTATAATTATGAAAACAATGAAGGTTGCATTAATCAATTGAAGCAAAATGGTAAATTTTTAAGCAACAAAGACATTTTATCAATTTTCACTAACACTAACAATTGTCCAACTGATATACCCCCATTTTGTAATAGACATAACTGGTAATAGCCATAAAGGCAAACATGAATTTCCCGACGATTGTGGTGTATGGAGCACGCATGCGAGAACTACTGTAAACCAGACGTTTTTGCTTGAATCGGAAAATAGACTGCGTCCGGTTTATATAAAAAAAAAACAATTTAATATGTATGAAACAAGTACAAAATAAGAATATTATATATATATATTCCAATTGAACCATAACCTGAAGAAGTACTTTCATTCCACCGATATTACACAAAGCTTAAAGGAGATGAAAAATTTAAAAAACGTGTAACAACTATAATTAAGGCACCCAGTCAATTCAGTTTTATCCCAAAACTTGCTGTGGTAGAATACTGCGGGGAAAGGTTATTACAAATTAATCAACCACATGGAAACAGCAAGCGTAATGAGCCGTATAGGCGAACAAATCCATGCATTTTAAGAGAAGCTGTACATGATATACGAGAGACAAAGGCTACAGATAGATATTTGCAGATGAATAAGGAAGATAGCTTTACTGCGCCAAAATCTTCGAGGCAAATTCAAGACAAAATTTATAGAGAAAAGAAAATCAAAACATCTGAACCAGGAAAAAAAATTTAGCAGATGATTTATTAGAAATTTTAGGTGAGCTTCACATAAATGAATATGTTCAGGAAGTGATTCTGACAAAAAGAAAAAGCCCTGTCATTGTACTGTATTCTACTGAACAAATTTTAGACTTGATAAAAAATTGTTCAGGACATGATAAAAGCGTGATTGGAATAGACCAAACTTTTAACTTGGGTAAGGTTTTTGTAACTGCCATGTCATACAAAAATAGAAGCGTTATCAACAGGAAAACTAACCAGTACCCTATTTTCTTAGGTCCACTATGTCTTCATTGGAAGTCAGATGAAAACACATACTACAAATTCTTTTCAAATATTCTCGACAAAATTGGAGATGATAAGTTTATATTTGGTACGGACGATGAGAAAGCTTTGATAAATGCTTTAAGATCTAACTTTTGTAATGCAGAATATTTATAGTGTACTAAGCATATTAAAGACAACATTCGGTACTCTTTGCATTAGCATGGATGTGATGATCTTGTCACAAAATCTATATTTCGTATGCTCTTCAATGAAGACAGTGGTCTAATATTTAGTCAAGATGACGCTGAGTTTGCTAAACGAGAAGATCTGACAATGTATTTAAAACAATATCCAAATGTTGCACAGTACTTCAAAAAGTTCATATGTCAAATAAATTAAAATGTTTGTGTATAAACCACTAAAAAACAAAACTATAATGAGTCTTTGGACAGACAACAACTCAGAATCTATCAATAATAAACTTAAGCAGGTTGCTGATTGGAAACAACACAAGATTCCCGAATTAATTAACAGGTTATATAGTGTAACTCAATGTCAGTTAATAGATTTGCGTCGCGCACTATATGGTTCTGGCAATTATAAATTATTTGGTCCTTCTTGTGCATATATTATTGATGAAACGATTTGGCGCACAAAAACATCAGCAGAAAAGACAAGAATATTTACACAGTTTTTACAAAAGCAACTAAATTACAATACTTCTAATTATATAATTCATCCAATGGAAAATTCAAATGCATCTGGCCGAAAATAGATGCAGGATGAAAACCTGGGCAAAGAAAGCACGCAAAGTCTGAACGAACATCGCAAAAGAAATGGCGATACAATTTGTTCTAATGTCGAGACATAGCAACGCATTTCCATTGTTACACTTTTTTAAAACTAATTTCATGTAAAAGTCTTTGCAATGTTTATAATTTTTGTTGAATTTGTTGCATACATTACATGTATTATTTTGAGTTTATTAATGCTTTGTTTTAAAATATGCAAAATACAATCGAGTTGAACTTCATTAGTTTACTGTTGATACACATTTCATGTTTTCAAACTGTGTTTGATTAGACATGGAAAAATAATCTTAGTACATATTTATACATTTTTTATCCCCAGTGAGACATTACATGTAATAGAAATCTAAAATCTATTATAAAGAAATAATGTGGTACTTTCAGTTGTTCGTTGTATTGTAATGTTGTATTAATCGCATTTGACAGTTATGGCACTGATAAGCAATTATTTACTTCAAATGATTCAACATAGGAGAATTGAAAAATGCAGCGAAATACATTTTTTTTACATTCCATTACATGCTACTTTGTTTATTGTATTTGATTTTGTCCAGAATATATATAGTTCAGTTCTGATTGGTGATGAATATAGATAGTAATATTTGTCTCCCTTGTTTCAATGTTTACTTCCAATAAATAAAATAATAAAGGCAGTCTGTTTCAATAAATTAATACTGTATCCAATATTTTCTTGTGATTATGAGTATGATTGGCATCATGTTTTTTGTGGATTTGGGCAGTTTTGGACATGTTTTGGGTGGTTTTGGGTGAATCGTGCGGCCCGCAAATTTGCCTTCGATATGCCTCATGTGAGGGAGAAGTTTCGCTCAGATGGCATTCATTTGTCCCCTAAAGGACAGTGGCACCTTTATAAGTCACTTCGGGGAGCTCTTATCAATGCATGTTATAAAATAACGCACAATCATTCAACGATAGCTAGGCTAGGTTAGCTCTTGTACTAATTTTGCTTTCAATTTTATTTGTATCTGCCCACAAAGGGAGATATCAGGCCAGGTCCCGTACCTGTTCCTTTGTTTTTCGTAAACAACCATAGTGTGCCATTGTGGAGGCACTGGGTCAGGTCCCGTACCTGATCCTTTTGGGACTTGTTCCTGGCAAGCCACTCTGTTCTACATAATAGGGGTTCCCCATAATATATTTGGTAAACAGTAGGCTTCCTACTACTGTTAAAGCTGAAAGGTTACAACATTGGTTGAAAGGGTACAACACTGCCATGATACAAATTTTAATACATGGGTTTACATTTGGATTAAAAGTGGGGCACGAGGGTTCTCTGTCCCCATTTCAATCACATAATCTGAAATCAGCCATACAAAATCCACAGATCATGCAACACAAAATAGACAAAAAACTTTAGGCTGGCAGGTTTGCAGGGCCTTTCAAGAGCCACCCTTTCTGGCTATTTCAGATATCACCACTTGGCTTGGTTCCAAAGAAAACACCTGGTACATTTCGCATGATTCACCATTTATCATATCCTCCAGGGTTTTCTATAAATGATGGTATATCCCCAGAAAAAAGTGTTTTTCAATATCAAACTGTATCATGCTATTGCAATCATTAAAAAAACTTGGTAGAGGTTGTGTTATGGCAAAAACTGACATAGCTAGTGCCTTCCGAATTGTTCCACTCTGCCCGACTCAGTATCATATGTTTGGCTTCTCTTGGAATGACCTATATTATTATGACAAGTGCCTTCCCATGGGCTGTAGCTCCAGTTGTAATTTTTTTGAATATTTAAGCACTGCATTACAGTGGGTGGCGGGACAAATTGGGCATTGGTCACATGGTACATGTACATGGTTTAGATGACTTCCTTCTGTTGGAATCAAACTATAACCAATTCTTAATTCTTTATGCAGTTATTGGGGTTCCCATGTCTGAGGAAAAAACATTTCTTCCCAGTACAACACTGACCTTTTTGGGCTATGAACTGGGTACAATCAAGATGGATGTAAGACTTCCCAATGAAACAGTTATTGAAGCTTAGCCAATAGTGTCCTTTGACTTGCATTTAGCTTTAAAAATTAGAAAAAACAAAAAAACAAACAATAATACTGCAGTGTGTCCGGTCTCAAATCTCCAGCGATACATCCAAACGTGAGGTATGGGTCCAGGCCCAATATTCATGTATCCTTGAAACACACCTATAACTCGGGCAGAATTCAATGCACAGCTAAAACTCGCTCTGCAGTTCTGCAGATTTGATCCAAAATGCTTCAAGAGTCATAGCTTTAGAATCGGAGCAGCAGCAACTGCTGCTGCGCAGGGCTTGTCCGATAGTCAGATTCGTCAATTAGGGCGATGGAAATCGGATGCTTTCAAATGATATATTAGATGTTCTGAACGTCACTCCATCCTCTAATTTCATTTGGGGTTTCAGTTAAGTTTGCACACAAAGAGGTATCGGGTGTTCTCAGTTACATTTTGTTTAAAATCCACCTTCAAGTACATTTTCCATCATAATCATAACCTGGGTAAATATCAGGTTCACCACTAATCCCTACATTATATAGATATGTTATATCAAATTATTTTCATGTCACATAAATACTCGCGCAAACATTTCTTTCCATTTCAGGTCTAGTGGGTTCACACTGTATAATGACATCAGAATAGCAAGTGGGTTCACTGCTGATAAATCTGACAGGAAAAGTACACACGATGAAACCTCAGCTGAAGTCAAGAACAATAGAACTTAAACATGAATATAACAGCATTGATATTTGTTCACTAGGTGCAATCTTCACAGTTGGCACTTCTATCATTCTCATGTGAGAGTCACAAATGTCTGGGAGCAGACTGAGAAAGGCACGGTTGATGCAAGCCACTGTCCGTTTTGGGGCTGCACAGGCCTCATGCAAAGTGGGTGACTTGCATGGTTCCTGTGTTATGGCGGTCTCAGCTCCCAAATGGATTGTTTTTGGTTTGATGGTTACAAATTTAC
Organism: Unio delphinus; assembly: GCA_029339505.1. Taxonomy (NCBI): domain Eukaryota; kingdom Metazoa; phylum Mollusca; class Bivalvia; order Unionida; family Unionidae; genus Unio; species Unio delphinus. Next base: position 14,227,489 of record JAQISU010000110.1, read on the forward strand.
ATTCAGGTATGAATTTAAACTATGTAGTTTATCACATACTATGTTAAAGTAATTTTGTAAATAACCTTATGCATGTTAGATCATATGAATATATTATTATTTTCAATACAATGGTCACTTATGTGGCCTGCATCAACAAATCGTTTTCAGTGTTATTCATTATGCTCAAATTCTTACTTTCCTCCTTACTTTTGTTATTTTCTCACACACACTTCATCACAAAAAAGTTTTATGACTGCAGGCCATTCTTAATCTCCCTACAAGTTTTAGACTGTGCTCTTAATTAACCTACTAAATAAAATCTCAGATTTGTTTACCAAAAGGTTATGAAAGGCTAGCATGATTCTGCAGGCAAAGGTGTCAAAGAAACTGAGATAAAATTATTGCAGGTCACTGGAGTGTCACACTGACCTAGCCTGTGTTTGTTGTCTAACTGTTCAATACTGCTCATGATAGATTGACACACTAACTTGTGTAGCTCTAAAAAATATTAAAATTCAAATGCATGGCTGAAGCACAAGATTTCAATCATTATCACTTAAGATGTCCTTACAGTCCAGAACATAATTATCTACCCACTTGTATGCAATGTATACATAAGATGCTGACAATATCCAAGTGAGAATAGTATTTAAAGAAGCCTTTACTCTTATACCTCAAGTCAACTTAGATAACCTGGAAAAAAGCACAAAATGCTCAAAAGCAAGACTAATTAACAAGTAGAAAGTTTTAGGATGACACTCTTAATGTGATTTACATTAAAATGTTCCTACTAAACATCTGGGTGTAATTTAGCCAGAATATACCAAGTTTGAACAGATTGCATGATACTTTGGTGATGGGCATAATCTGCATGAACTTTCTGCAACATTTCCTCTTGGTTGCAGCTTATTTGACACTTTTTATATCTTGTTAGTTACCAGTAGCAAATGTCCAAACATCAGCTAACATTGCTCTGAGGCATGGCAAAAAGTAAGAATTTAATACATGTATATCAAATTTTAGTGCAGAACTGTTGTAAAATTCAATTTCTGAAAGTTTTTTTCTTTAAAGCATTTGCTGGAAATGACAAATTGCCAATAATCATACATGTCCCAGACATATTTGTACACATTGCTGGTCTAGTATGGGTTATGAAAGATATGGATCCTGCTTTGGGGATTTGAAATGATTAATAAATCTAAATGATAATTGCTTGAACTATGTGCTTGAACTTTTATTATAAATAAAGATAAATAAACAAGCTTTTGGTAATTCATTTTCCAGAATACTTTTTTTTTAAACTATAGGTTATGCATTTGGATCTTAAGAAATTAGTACCTTTTAATTTCTGATCTTTGAAACAATTACATAAATTAATTTGCTTCCTCTATATTTGGACGGAGATGACAAAATGTTATATGCAATATTTTAAGCCCACATGTTCGGTCATGGGACTCCAGTATGTATTATCAAGATATTTACCAAACATTTCAACATTTACAGTGAAGATATAATCAATACTTCCAAACAAGTTAACATTTATAATGAAGATAAAATCAATACTACAGTCAATATGATTTCAAGCTACATACCTCAGTTTCCAACTTCCTAGTCATTGATTTTGTCACAACTGTACTAGGCACATCACTGTAACATCGGTGGTAATTCCGGAGGGGTATGACCATCGTTGTTACAGTTTCAAACATTCGTAGGTTCAAGCTGTAACTTAGTACTGAAAGAACAGAGTGACGGCAAGCACCAAGGGAGGATTTCAATCACTGATCAAGAAACTGAAAAATAAATGTTCAAAAATGGTAATATTACACTGAGAACTGTTAGAAGAGTATAGAAGATTAGTAAAACCTACATTTGAGTCATGTTTTTTAAAAACTGATGTGAAAATCTATGTCACAAGCTTTATGGGATCAGATTGTTTCTTTTTATAATTTTGAGAAAAAACATCTGCCTTAGAACTGCATAATTACTATTTTGACTTCCTAATGCTAAAAATAATTTGACATGTACAAGATAATAATGTAATGTAAGAAGAATAACAATGTGATAAGGAAATATCACTGATAACATCAATGTGCCATCTGATGAAAAGTTGATGTTAATAACAATGTTACCACAAATTAGGTCACTATGACCCAGAATTTTAGGTTTCATAATGTTAAGTTTTGGGTTTTAGCTCATTTATCAAGAATTATTTCATGCGGAATCTAAGATGGTTGAATGCATTATTAGTGCCCCACCTTTTCAGCAAAAGGTCATTGTGATATACATATCATTTTTGTAACCTTCAAGTTTTGTTTTACTTCAAGACCAACTGTGTGTGCGATTTGGTTTTTTAATGTAGCTTTACAATGTTTCAGTCATGTAGCATGGCGTTCTAACTAATCACATTATCCGACACATGGACAATCAGTCCTAATTCAAACATCTTAATGCTGAGTGCCATTAAGTGAAGCAGCTGTTATGATTTGTACAAGTGTTTGGCATGACTTGGCTGTATATTGAACCCACGACCTCCTGCTTCATGACCAAATAGGATATCTGGCACCTCTTTAAAAAACACAATTGTACCTATCCTATAAATTGTGAAGTTTGGAAATAGGGTTGTATCTCAAGAACTACAATGTCACAAAAGTTGTCACTGTGGCCCGTATTCTACAATTCACTTAGCCTGGGTTCAGTCGAATGCATTGTACATATCAGAAATGTCAAACTTCCAAACATGTACATCCTAGCCACTCTGATGCCTCTTTCTCACCATAGTTGAAAATAGGAACAAATATGGTTTCAGACAGTTCCTAATTAAAACTATACATTGCATATTGTGACACTGGTTATCCTCAACATTTTCAACCAGCTTCTTACGATATACATGTACAATGAAGTTAATTTTAAGAGCAATGTTTATTTTAAAACACAGAATTAATATCTGGTTTTTATTAGCTTATTATAGTAAATGTTCGTTAATATTGTAGAATATAATGCTCTTAACAATGTTTTACATCTATTATACTGTCACAAAAATTAGGTGGCTAAATGTCAACCAAATTGTTCTTTTAAAAACAAGTTTTAATGGGAAAAAATATACATGGGTGAGGCCTCATAGGTTTGTTGGACTGGAATCCGTCAGTGAAACATAGCACATAACAAATTTTATGTTTGATTCTATATCTAATGGATAGCAAGTGTAGGGTACATAACAATGGGGAGGTGTGCTCTGATTGTGGTAGTCAAAGGATGATCCGAGCAGCTGAGTTTGGAACTTTTTGAAGTTTCTGGAGTAGATATTGTGACAAACTAGACACAATTGAGTTACAATAGTCCAGTCTTGAAAGTACTAATGAACACACAAGTGTTTTAGTGGCATCAACTGAAAGATATTTGCGAATAGAACTGATGCGTCTCAGTTCAAGATATGCAGCCTTGCATATGCTCATCATGACCTGTTGGTGCAATGGGAAAGTCTGTCTAGATTATCACCTAGATATCATACTGACTGAATTTAAAGTTGTGTTGCTGATATTTATAGTCTATGATAAAAGATGTTAAAGAGAGTCTGTATTGTGATCAGAATAGCCTCAGTTTTATCATCATTCATCTGAAGCATGATACATGTTATCCATGATTTCACATCAGAAATGCACCTCTTTACTCTTTGGATAGTAGAATCAACTTCAGTTGGGTGACTAGATTTGTATATTTGGGTGTCATTATTGTACAACTGGTGAGAAGCTGGGTGATGCTCTATGAAACTTGAGAGCGGCTGAGTGTATAGAATGAAGATAACAGGTCCAATAGCAGGTCCAATAAAACTCTTCAACAGAGTCAATCTGCAGCAACATACCTGGAATGTTATACTATTCAGTTTAAATCATTCCTGCCCTTATCTTTTTACAAACAGATCTACCAGCCATAAAAACAGTTTGATAGTCTCTAATTAAGTCAGAGGCGTAGCGAGGTGGGGGCAGGGGGGTACATATGTCCCCGGGCGCCAAGGTACAGGGGCGCCAAAATGAGGCTTACAACGTTACATTATAAGTAAACAAGGGTAATAAATCGGTCACAAGATCGCTGGGGCGCCAATTTTATAGTTCGTCCCCGGGCGCAAAATATCATCGCTATGCCTCTGAATTAAGTACAGTAATACTTCATAATCCTATTTATAATACATGCTAAGGCTACTATTTTGATAGTATTAAATATAGATTTGTCTCAAATTTGTTAAATAATTTTTATTTTATAACCTTTTCTGAAATTTTTTTCCCATACAAAGACATTTTAACAAACCAGAAAATATCTGAAATCATTCCAAAAGAACTTAAGACAATTTAACAGAAAAAGCTATTGGAACCTGAACTCTTACACATTTTCATTTTTACTAGGGTAATTATATTGGTCAGTTATGATCAGGATATGCTCTCAAAATATTATTTTTAACTAAAATCTTAACTTTCATTAACTAATCCTGGCCATCCAAACCCATACTCTACATTATCTTCACCCATTTCAATGCTTGTTCCCATTTTTCCATACAATTAGCAATGTGTGAGACATATCCACCCTCCCTTTTCTTGACAAACCCAGGAATAGTAGCACAATGCATAAGTAAATAAAGCACATAGATCTGCTTGTCAAAGATCACATTAGTGCATATTAAAATATATTTCTGGTGCATATTAAAATAAATTTCAAGGTCATTTACACCAATATGCCAATAATAAAGTTTAAACAGCATTTAAATATTTGAGTTTCATTTAAGCAACTAAGAAAAACTACATGAAAATATAGATCGCTAATCAAGAGGTAACCTACTAATATCATGTATCTCTTTTTAACCTACAATTAAATAAATTATTTAATACCTAGTCATACTATGCAATAAACGAGTAAAGGCCAATGTGTACATATATCTGTCAATGTATTTCTTCAAAAGAGATTTAAATGGCATAAATTACCTAAAGTTCCCCAAAACACAATTTATGACTAAGGTTAAGAACAACTAATTTAAATTTCACTAACGTGTGTTCGAAATTCAAGGTTGATAACTAACTCCAATTAAATCTATGACAATATCTATAAACCTAAGATAAGTCTATTTATACTCAAGTCTAACTTTAATTATCAAACATTCCTTGCCAGCCAATCTTTTATATAATCTATTTTAGCTTCATCCATTTCAAAAATGGTTCCCAAATTTCCATATTATTACCATGTTTCCTGTATCTACTCTTGATTTTCTCGACACAACACATAAGCAAACAACATTAATAGTTCCACTTGTTAACGAATAAATTAGTGACTTAAATTATATTGCAATATGGCAATATTTAAGCATTTGAGATGGTCTGGTTACCTCCACTGAATTTAATACGAAACCCAGATCAAAATAAAACTAAGTCAGTATCTGAATTTTACTGAAAACAAATGTATTTCTATAATGTATATTAATGTAGCTTTAACAATTTTCCAATCATATTGCTATGATGTATGCAGTATTGCAGTTTATAGCGATGTCTAGAACTGGGGCATCATGCTGCAGACATGTAGCATGATGTCCCACCCAGTCACATTATCCTGACACCAGGCTAAACAGTCCTAACACTAACCTCTTAATAATGAGCACCAAGAAAGTCATCTGCTTACCCATTACATTCAGCGTGCCGTTATATCAGACAATGTTTTCCTCTTTATTTTCGTAAATATGTAACAAAATTGATCAGAAAATTAATTTATTGTTTATATTATTCATTTGCTATACTGCAGTACTTTTATTTTTGCACATTGATGTGGGGCGAAATGTCCTGGGCCGGAACGTCCATGGGGCGAAACGTCCAGGTACCTTGCCATTAAAGTAACTAAATTTACTCAAGTAAAAGGTACAAGTCAGTCAGTGCTATAGTCCCCCGTAAAAATATGTTTATACTTGTCAGTGGCGATATCAACTGAAGTTTCAAAACTCTCTCCGAACCTTGTTGGAGAGTAGGTTAAAATGTACTCTAAACCTAATGATAATGTACGAGAACGTAAAATAACTTCCATACACATTAGTTCAATGTCGTGACAGACCAGTTTTCAGATCGTTCCGACGATTGGAAATTATCTAACATTTAATATCACTCCCCGTCTGTGACAGTTTCTTATCTTTTCTCAAAGGTATTTTAAAATCGTCGCGTTTTAGACAATCCATACAAAAGCTAGAATTTAAACGCGTTTCACTAAAGTATAACATAAAAACTTCACTAAGTTTTCTAAGGAATTGAGTTTGTTTTTTGTTTTTTTGATGCTCCTAATTTTTAAATGAAGTAAAGAAATTGAATTACCTTTTATAGGTTCTAAGCTTGTTTTAGTGTCCCCACAAAAAAGCTAGTAATAGTGACTTTAAAATGAATGGATTATTAATAAATGGCATTGAAACAGTTACATGTGATTGCTTATAAAACGTGTTTTGAAACTTTGTGATGTCGATTTTCTTTGCTTGACCGCAAAACATCAAGCGATTGTTGAATATCCCGATGGGGATTCTCTACTGCATTATGGATTTATCCATTATTATTAGCGATTTATTATGTTGTAACTGTTCTTTAATGGATGTATTCTCTGAAGATATCATACAGTAAACTCGTACGACTCCGATTGTAAAACAGTTACCGACATCGTGCATAGATAGAGTAAGTGCAAACGAAAGAAAAAAGATGAGATCGTGCTTGAAAGTTTTTCGAGATTGAGACGATTTGTTGCTTAATTTGGCGAACAACTGGTGAAGTAATTATTTTACTTATTGAACAAATGATTGATACAATGTTAAATGAATATACTGAATAAATTCAATACAGTTCAACTAAATTAAGTAAAAAAAGAAACACCTTTAGAAGAAAACAGTCCGATGATGACAACGGCAAGATTAAAGTAGCTAGAGACAACTGCTTGTATAAATGCTTGCACATCAACATTTGCATTCATAAACATACAGGAATACGCTTAAATGCGTTATATGCATGGTCTTTCACTTTCAGTCAAGTTTCCAATTAACTCAAATTATCTCCTCTTGCTGCACTTAACGGCAATGCTCTTAAATGTCAACAGTTACATGTATATGTTTTTGGGCAATATTTTAAAATCCAGTCGATCAGATACCGAAGATGTGACGAGAAATCAGATTGTTGTGTGTACTCAAGCACACATGCTGCTACTTATATTTTAGAATTATTCATTGAATATTACAATTAGATTATTCAAAATTTGTTGGCACACCTTAGTGAATGCATGAATGGAAAACGAGTTGTTGGTTATAATAATAACCTTCGTTATTTATTAGACAGAACAGTTCCCCCAATATCGTTATAAATTATAATTTATTCAGATTTGATAAAGTAATGACTGTTTGTATTCTCAATGATGACAAGAATATCTAATAGTAAGAACTGTATATTGAAAAAATTGCCAGTTTGTACAGTGTACATTATTATTGAAAATATTTAACTTGTGTACACAATTTATGATTTGTGTCTTGATTTGGAATTTGAATAGCCGGAAATCGAACCCACGTGGCCTCTCGTATCCGAGGCAGACGCTCTGACCACTAGGTCAACGGAGGGTCACTAACATCTTATAAATCCGAGAAAAGAGATTTTAATTAAGTATTGTGCATTAGGACGATAATAAAATATCTGATATTGGTTTTACGTACAATATTGCACCTTCTGTTTCCCTGAGTGAGATATTCCCATCCCTTGTCCAGAAAAAATAACATTAATCTTTCTTAAGTTCTTAGTTTTCTTCTTTGGTTATACGTAGTCTTCATTAAGTTTTGAGTAATGAAGGTTCCATTTACATTTTCATTCTGTTCTTCTGCTGAATAATAGATCGTGTACGATTGACCAAAAAAAATTCACATTTTTCATTGAAACAAGAATGCGAGCCCTATCAAATTTATCGATTGACAAATCACCTCCAAGAGTATTTGTTTTCAAAAGAAGTGACCACATTATCTAAAGAGACTTATTTTACGCTTAGGGTTAGGAAAGCGATCAGTAGAGTCGCGTACGATCGATATCAACATCCATTAATTGAGTGGATCAAGAAATAAACTATTAAAGTTTAAGCAAACCTAATCAATATATTTTCAAAATGTCCACGTTCCTAAGTCTGATCAAACAAGTCATCCGCATTCAAAGCTGAAATAAGTTTGAACAGTAATATTGCTCCAATTGGTATAGAACATGAACTAATTATTCCCATGCTATTAGTTTAAAATTATCATAATAATGTAACAAACACATAACATGATCAAATACAAAATCACTCACCCACTAGTTATACAATAAAGGAATATAAACTTTTTTTGTTTTTCATAAAAGTTTATTGATTGTATATGTACATGATAAAAGCTGCAAACCAGCACGATACAAGGAATACAATATACAAAATTAAACAATGTAATAATCAAAAGAATTTAAACACGAAAATCCAAACAAAATTAATTCAAACAAATTCTTAATAACATTAATGAAGTTTTAAATGGAAGAATGAAATATTCAAATGGTGCAACATATTTAAATTTGCAAACGTAAACAAGATAATAAACAATTACGAAACGAAAATTCAAATGCAAAGTAGAACAACAACAAAAACAATTCAAATTAATTAATTAATCAAAGGATGATACATTAAATATAATTTATAAATACGAACAAGATAATGGTTTATGATAATATAAGGTGCATAGATAGTTTTAACATTTATGAAAGTTTTAATATTGTTATAGACTGATGTCTATAAACTAATTCAAAATTAAATAATGAGCAGAAAAATCCTGCTAAGCACCATTTATCAATAAAGTGTACAATATTTAATCGTGCATAATCAGCTCTGATTCTACATTTAATTCGAGAGATAAAGAAGGATAACAGTGTATTACTAGTTACCACTTCTTTACAATAGTACGCACGTATACGTTTAATCCATATGGCGTATTTGTATTCAGCGCATAAAAGGAGGCACGTGTCCTCGAATTCTGGTTTAGGGATCGTTGCTTCTTTCGGAAAAAGTCAGAATTTAAGGAATGTATAAAAGGTATTGATAGAGTTTTCGGATAGTCGTTTCAAACATTTAACAACTAAATGTTGTAAAGGGTAGACGAGTTTGCATTCAAAAAACAAATGGTCTACCGTTTCGATACCTTGACAAAAAGTGCATAATTTTGATTGAGAAATTCTCTTTAAAAACATTATAATTACGGGCAGGATGTCATGGATGGTTTTAAAACACATCTCTGGTGATAGGGTCTACAAATTTATTATGTAAATTTCTCCAAATACTAGGAAAGTGGAGATCATATAGTCTTAAGGCTTTAGGTTTTTGAAGATAATTTTGCAGTTCTCGTTGATAAATTAATTTAGTTGGAATTTTGCCAAAAGTAATCGTAGGATTATTATCGTGAAAAGTTTTAAAATATGTTATGCACTTTGTATAGAAAGGTGGTGTATATAACGTACGAGTATATACATTGAGACCTAAAGTGGGGTTGAAAGATCTTAATTGCAAACCAATCCAATACCTTGCAAAGAATTTCCGTTTAGCTAAATATTCGTCATCAAGAAGTTTTTGTACATGTTGGATACGTAAGGCTTTGACCTTACATTCCAACTGTGTAATGTTTAGACCACCATCTTGAAGGGCATTGATGCAAACCGCCCTAGCAAGAGGCTCGAATTTACAGTTCCACAAGAATTGGAATAGAGCTATATTTATTAACGTTTGATAGTGTTTAGGAAGATCAGTCACGGTTGCAGTGTACCAAAGTTGGCTACAAGCCAAAAGATTAATGATATGAGATTTTGATACTAATGATAAATGACGACTTTTCCATAGTAATAGTGTTTTCGTAATTTTCTTTAAAATATTATGCCAGTGATCATCATTATTTAAATTACGACCGAAAAGAAAGCCTACTGTTTTTTGTTTATCAATCCAAGAAATGCCAAATGGGTGATCACTGCGGGAACGCCATTTTCCCATGGTTTTACTATAATTTATTTTCGCACCAGCGGCGAGCTCATACCTATGTGCCAAAAATAGGTATTGCTTAATTGAATTATCCGTGCAGCAAAAGTCTGTGCTATCATCCGCAAAAAGGGAGATTTTACAGACCTCTGCTGCACCGATAATAGAAATGCCAATAATTTCTACATCATTACGAATTTTGATAGCAAAAGGTTCATACACTATTACATATAGAAGGGGTGAAAGATTGCAACCTTGACGAACTCCTCTTAAAATTGAAAATGGGTTTGAAATAAAATTGTTGACTATGACTGATGAACTTATGTCATTATAAAAAATGAAAACCCATTTGATGAAATCAGGGTGAAACCCAAAAGATACTAATGTTATGTAAAAATTTATAATTAACACTATTAAATGCCTTTTCTTGGTCTAAACTTATAAATGCACACGGTAAATCTTTTTGCTCAATATAGTCACTAATATTTCTAATTAATTGACCATTATCAAAGATTGAACGACCTTTTACTCCACATGTTTGATCCATGTGTATAATTTTGCACATAACATGACTTAATCTAGCAGTTATAATCTTCGATAAGATTTTATAATCTAAATTTAATAATGAAATAGGACTCCAATTTTTCATGAGGTTTGAATTTTGGGAGTCTTTACATAATAGCGTTATATATGAGGTTTTCTGTGAATCAGACAAAGTGTTTGATTCAAATATCAAATTATATAGTTTAAACAGTGAGTCACCTAAAATGTCAAAAAAGGCGACATAAAACTCTTTTGTTAAACTATCAGGTCCTGGAGATTTATTGTTATCCATCATTGTGATGGATTTCCAAATTTCCTCCTTTTTAATGGGACCAATAAGAAATTGGTTATCGTCTGGGGTCAACTGAGGTAAATCAGTTAAAAATTCATCAACTAAGTTATCGTCGATTTTCTCAGCTTTAAATAAATCTGTATAATAAGTTTCAAAATAGTGTAAAATATCTGAACTAGAGTTGTAGGTCACATTATCGTGTTCAATTTCGTTGATAGTTTTCTTATTGCCATTTCTATTTCCAAGTTGAAAAAAGAATTGACTAGGTTTTTCATTGTTGTCTAAAATAGTCGCCTTACTTGTAATAATTGAACCTTGGTACATAGTGTGCTGTAGTTCTTTAATGTTTGACCATAATTCTTGTAACTGGAGGGAAAGTTCCTCATTATTAGTAATATCATATCTCTGTCGTAACAGATGGTATTCTCTTTTTAATGATTTAATTTCAAGAAATTTCAGTCTGGAAATTTGTTTAGAGTATTTTATAATTTCTTTTTTAATTTTGGATTTTAAAATATCCCAAAATTCTAATGAGAAATTATGAAATTTTAATTCTCTATTAATCAGGTTTGTAACTAGAGTTTTTAATATGGTATGGTTTAAATGTGAATTTTTACATTTCCAGTAACCTGTACCATATGACAATGAAGAGTTACCTACTATAGTTAAAACTACTGCTTCATGATCTGATTGAGTAAAGTGAACAATCTGGGTGTCGATGGTAAATTTTGCAATATTTTTTGAACTGTAAAATCTATCTAATCGACTGGCTTGTACGGGTACAGAGGGATTGTATGAGTCTCTATACCAAGTATATAATTTCAAATTTGGATTTAATTTTCGAAAAGAGTCAATTAAATGAAAATTAGAAAGTAATGATTTTAAAGTTGTAATGAAATTATCGCTATAATTGTTAAATTCACCAATTCGATCTAAATTGCGATTTAAAACACAGTTGAAATCGCCAGCTAAAATGGTGTTGTGTTGACCCGTTAATAACTGGTACAGTGATTTAAAAAATTCACTTTTATCTAAACCAGGGGTGGGGGTAAAAATGTTAATTACCCGGTATGGTATATTGTTGAAAGTGAAATAAACAAACTATTATTCCATCAAAGTCTGTATCAAATTTGGAAAAGTGGATATTGCTATTAAAGTTTAAAATTGCAACACCACAAGAGCGAATTGAACCATAACTTCATACTGCATTAAAGCATTGCAGATTTCGTTGAATTTTCAAAGCAAGACTTTCATTGTCTACATGAGTTTCTTGTAGAAATAAAAGATCAATACGAAGCGAGATTACCAAGATTTTCATCTCGTAAAGTTTTTGATCTGTATTGGCTCTAAGGCCATTACTATTTAATGTAAGGATATTTAAGTTTTCCATGTATTATTAAATTAAGCATGGTATATCCAGAAAAAAGGATTAAACTGTCGTTCTTGTGCATGTTTTACACAATAGGTACAGCTCGTCCGAGCACTCAAGAGGCACAGAGTGAGCTGTCCTAACCTGTTGATGTATGAAAACCTTAGAATCAGAACTGACTTATTACTTAATACAATGTATAGTGAGCGATGCTTACCACAAACGTAAGCAGCAATGAATAAATGAATTATAGGAAGAAAATACAAGGAAATCATACAGATTGCAATAGAAAGAAAGAAAAAGAAATAAGTAATAAGAAAAGCACGATTATAACTAAGTAACGAAAACGTAAAGATTAAGATAGAAAGAAAGAAAAAGGAATACGTAATAAGGAAACCATGATTATAACGAAAACCGTGATGAATATTAATAAATAAATGAATAACACAAACACAAAGTAACATAGAAAAAGAAAAGGGAATACTTAATTAGGTAAAAACGAATATTACCATAATAGTGGTAAACAAAACATAATTAATTTATACTTACGATAAAATAAAAATACAATGTGGATATAATATATAAAATGAACAAGGAATACGAACAATAGTGAGCAATGCATAAATGAATTACATAATCAAAGGTAAATGTGAACTTACTACAATAAAGAATTGACAGGTATAATCATGGAATAAATTGTCCGTTAATCATAATCATAGTCCTTTTCTCGTTCCTGGTCGTCATTTCCGTTCCGTGTAACTCCTCCATAGTCCTTGGGCATCGCATTTGTTATTGAAAATTTACATATTTAAACTTTAGCCACGGAAGTATCCATGTTTATTATCTTCCTCTTCCGTGGGTGATGCTTTTATCATCTTATTATGTTTTTTCACGACTTGCCATGACATTGAATCCAAATCTAAGAGTTCAGTTCTTTTCTCTTTTCCTTCGGTTGTTATGGTCTCAGATTCACTTGTAATAATTTGTATCTCCTCTCTTGTTAATTCTGGAGGATCGTTTTCTACATGGGCTATCGTTGGCTGTGATGTTTCTAGCACTGTTGGGGTCACTTGTTCTGGAATAATTGGTTCCGAAATTTGTGGCACTGGAATGGATGGAATTTCTGGCACCGGGGTCGACTGTTCAGTATGTTGATTACGTCTGGTAGATACCGAAGCATAAGAGGCAGACTTTTCGGGACAGTCTTTTCGTAAGTGGCCCGACAGGCGACACTTCAAACAAATTGGCGTCCTTCCCTTCATGGTGATCAACATCCCACATTGCCCAAGAGATGCAATGTGGGGGATGTGTCTGGAGTCGAATTCGGTTGTTTGAAGTTTTACCAATCGGGTTCCATTGAGTGTTAATATATCTTTATCCAATAGGGTTTTGTCTCTGGTAATTTCTAAGACTTTCCCGAAAGGACTCAGCACTTCTCTGATAATGTCATCAGAAATATATAGTGGGAGCAAGTGCACCCGCAGATCCACGATCATCTTTGCCAGGTATTTAATCCAATCAGCATTTATCCCGCATGCCTGGTCTTTTGATAGTAAAACGGCATTCCATGGGGAATTTTCTCCTTCCCTGTACATACCATCCATGTCTTTGGTTTGTATTCCTGCATGGTTTAAACGTCTGAGGGCTTCATCTCTGGAGATTCTCCCCTCCACACGTAAAGTTCTCTCATAAATGTTGCAATCCACAAACGGAGACAAGTTAATTTCGTATTTACGAAACATGTTGCAAGACATGACAATGGAAAAAATAAACACAATGAACTAGAAACTCAAGACACTTGAGGTGCTCGCTTTTCTTGCCTTTTTCTCTGAACAGATACTACACTTTGATCTTAGCAAAAAGGCCGAGAAGCGATTAGATATTACAATTAGATTATTCAAACTTTATTGGCACACCTTAGTGAATTCATGAATAGAAAACGAGTTGTTGGTTATAATAATAGCCTTCGTTATGTATTACACATTCCTAGACAGAACAGTTCCCCCAATATCGTTGTAAATTATAATTTATTCAGATTTGATAAAGTAATGAGACTGTTTGTATTTTCAATGATGACAATAATATCTAATAGTAAGAACTGTATATTGAAAAAATTGCCAGTTTGTACAGTGTACATTATTATTGAAAATATTTAACTTGTGTACACAATTTATGATTTGTGTCTTGATTTGGATTTTGAATAGCCGGGAATGGAACCCGCGTGGCCTCTCGTATCCGAGGCTGAAGCTCTGACCACTAGGTCAACGGAGGGTCACTAACATCTTATAAATCCGAGAAAAGAGATTTTAATTAAGTATTGTGCATTAGGACGATAATGAAATATCTTATATTGATTTTACGTACAATATTGCACCTTCTGTTTCCCTGAGTGAGATATTCCCATCCCTTGAAAAAATAACATTAATCTTTCTTAAGTTCTTAGTTTTCTTCTTTTGGTTATACGTAGTCTTCATTAAGTTTTGAGTAATGAAGGTTCCATTTACATTTTCATCCTGTTCTTCTGCTGAATAATAGTTAGTGTACGATCGACCAAAAAAAATTCACATTTTTCATTGAAACAAGAATGCGAGCCCTATCAAATTTATCGATTGACAAATCACCTCCAAGAGTATTTGTTTTCAAAAGAAGTGACCACATTATCTAAACTTTAAAGAGATTTATTTTACGCTTAGGGTTAGGAAAGCGATCAGTAGAGACGCGTACGATTGATATCAACATCCATTGAGTGGATCAAGAAATAAAATATTAAATAAAGTTTAAGCAAACCTAATCAATATATTTTCAAAATGTCCACGTTCCTAAGTCTGATCAAACAAAAGTCATCTGCATTCAAAGCTGAAATAAGTTTGAACAGTAATATTGCTCCAATTGATATGGAAAATGAACTAATTATTCCCGTGCTATTAGTTTAAAATTATCATAATAATGTAGTAACAAACACATAACATGATCAAATACGAAATCACTCACCCACTAGTTATACAATAAATTAATATAAAGTAACGTATACGTACCTTGTCAAAACATGAAATCCAACGAGTGCGTGCGAGACGTGGACTTAAATAAAGCTAGACCACGTGATTTGACACCTTTGTTTTTTGAAAGTTAGCAAATGCACGTGCAACTTGCATTACTACCTAAAGTGAAGATTACATCACCAAACAAGACCGAAAAGCGTGCCCACATAAACCTGCAAACTAATAAGAAATGGTTAACACAGAAGAGTCTAACATAAGGACACATACGAGTGATTCGTATTAAATACCACAGGGGAGAATTAGCAGTAAATGACCCCGAAAATAGATCCCCCCCCAAAAAAAATACAAATAAATTATAATTCTTAAACACGGGACAATTCGTTTTGTTCATTAAATCATTTTATTTAATACTAGATTATTTGGAATTTAAATTAATGATCTCATTTATTGAGTCAATCATTTCATTTTAGACTACATCATTTTATAGCACGTCATTTGGAAGCATATATCATTATTCCATTTTGTTCTTTAAATCATTTTAACGCCACATCATTTGAAATCTTAAGTCATTATTTCATTTTTGGGGTTCAATCATTTCATTTCATGCTATATCATTTCATATCACACAACATCATTTGGAATCTGAATTCATCATTCCGTTTGATGGGTTAAATCATTTCATTTCAATCTACATCGTTTCATTTAATAACACGTCATTTGAAATTTAAATGCATCATTCGGTTTTATTTGTTAAATCATTTCATGTGACACCACATCATTTGGAATCCAGATTGATCATTTCATTTGCTAGGTTAAATCATTTGATTTTATACTAGATCATTTCATTAATGTAATTTTGGCGGCGACGGCTGCCCATAGACACACTTTAACCAATACTTTAGCAAGCTGTCGACGACGGCACAGCTCTCAAAATAATGCTTGTTGTATCTCCCTTGCCAATAATGTAGACTCGACAAATGTCTAAAGTACGTGAAACCCTAATTAGATTTTTTTTTCCATTTGCATAGAAACATCCTAACTAAAGATCTTTTTATTTGTTCTTGATATAGAGATTTCTCATTAATTGTGCAAACGAAACTCCCAGGTCTTTTATGCATATATATAAACATGCCGTAAGATCCATTCTTATATATCAAGTTCATTCTGTGTCGCTGCATATGATTCGCATCAGATGTACAAACGGATGTCGGAATAACTATTTAACACTTCTGCTATTGCAGAACAACGCAAAACAAGATAGACTCAAGCGAATCTAATTCTTTTTTAATAATATGATATTAAACGGCTTTATATCCCTGCGTTGAGTCGATGGATTTGTCTTGATTTTTTGCATGTTATATGGACCTACAGCAACAACAAAAAAACTTCATCAACATAACACAGACCGCAATCGTAACATCCTTTACCTTTTACATGAAATACTCAGGGATGTCATTTCAATTTTTTCGGGGGCGGAGGGGGGGGGGGGACTTGACGGGCTTGTTAATTGTCGTATATAGGTTGCTCGAATTTTACAGCTCTCTTCAGGCATCACACAAATACAGAGGTCGTTCCGATCGATTGTAGAGCAACCAGCTGAGAGGTATAGTTAAGGCAATATTGGGTTCGCCTTCCGGTCTGTGATACCATATTCTTTCCGATGACAAACCACAAAAAGGATAGGATCATAATTCTGTTCCTGGCGGAAAGTACATTACCCGCCCCCGCTCCACACCAGTAATTTTGCAATCTTGCAGACAGTCTTGCAATATTATCAATGTAACATTAGCAGAATTTTCTAGAAGTATTCAGCAAACTGGTTGATAAAGGTTACAGTTATACAATCTTGCTTTGCGTCACATTCCTATGACAATTACAGTAAATAACGAGAAATAAATAGAAAAGGCACATCCGGAAATTAGGCTAGGTCCCATATATTGTCATATTGTCTGATCGTTCTGCTAGCAAAAAAGGACTGGACAACAAATAATTGAAATTTAAAATGTTCTCATTCCGCATGCCTCTGTCTTTTCCAGCCCATTATTGAAAGTGTTTTAAATATCTTGACTCTTTTACATTTTTGTCGCGTGTGCATATTTATTTCACACTGAAATTTTTTAATCTA
Organism: Unio delphinus; assembly: GCA_029339505.1. Taxonomy (NCBI): domain Eukaryota; kingdom Metazoa; phylum Mollusca; class Bivalvia; order Unionida; family Unionidae; genus Unio; species Unio delphinus. The sequence continues at coordinate 14,244,816 of JAQISU010000110.1, forward strand.
GATAAATTTGGAAAGGTTTTAGTATCTATCATTCTTTATGTCTACCTTTAACACTATATGGCTATTATATGCTAACGTGCCGTAAACCACATACATACATACATACATACATACATACATACATACATACATACATACATACATACATACATACATACATACATACATACATACATACATACATATATGCGGGGCCCCGAGTGGTCTAAAGCTCTCACCGTTACGGATCGTTGCTATCTCACCTCTATCTGCTAAGATTCGAGTCTCGGGCACAGCTAATGATTTGGGTATGTGAAAAGCTTGCCGGTAGCTCTCGTGGGTCGGTTGTTCTTTCTAGGAATTTCCGGGGTTCTTCCTCTACCATTAATACTGGCCTCCAAGTATAGTTTATCTTGGGCTGGAAATGGCGTTAAAAGCATTAAAACCCTATAACAACAGTAACACACACACACACACACACACACACACACACACACACACACACACATACATACATACATACATACATACATACATACATACATACATACATACATACATACATACATACATACATACATACATACATACATATTTTTTAGTGATATTCTTGCAGTTTCAGACTCAATGGAGTTAAATCATACAGATTTAATAATACGATTGTAGAAGAGGAATTGTTTTTCACTGCTGTCATCAACTAATTCTACTTCTCTGATCCATCGTATATCGACGTCACAGTTTCAGCTCGTTCCTCAGAAAGCAGTAGTTCAGGAAACTGCATTAGTTCGTACCGTATGACAGAGAATCAAATTCACCGATATTTGCATCACGACTCGGTTAAATCAATATACAGCGCTAAATCTGAGTTGGTAACCAACACGTCAATGTGAATTTAATGTTTTTTTTTGTGTTTGACATTGATAGCCTTGTTTAATGCACCTTTGGTAAATATTCGCTCGTAATAACTTCAAAAAAACAAGTTTTACGTCTCTTTAATTTATTTCAAGCACTTAAGATTGGCATTTTGTCCGTGCTTTAAGAAGATTGGCATTTTGTCCGTGCTTTAAGAAGATTGGCATTTTGTCCGTGCTTTAAGAAAATTGGCATTTTGTCCGTGCTTTAATCGTTTAAGTCCTTTGGTAATTTTTCGTTTCTTATGCTTTTTGTGGTTGCTTTGATAGGGTTTTTCTAATTGAAATATTTTATCAAATCGATCATTTTATTGCTTTGGTACATTTACCTTTGCATATGCTTTCATTGGTTGTTTTAAGGGGGTATTCTTTTTGAAATATTCTATTAAATCGGTCATTTTGATACTTTTAATCATGGCATCTAAAAGCAATCTCGATAGGCTTAACTTTGAATCTATTAGTACCAAAAGTCCAACTGTTACATTTATTTTGGAATGCTCAACAGTAGAGCTACGGCCCATGCCATTGTCTAGGATCTCAGATCAGGAAGTTTCGGGTGTAATACAAACGTTATAAAAGAGGCACAACCAAGAAAGGTCTTAGCTTTGTTTTCCAACCATATTTTAAAGTGTCCACACTGACGACGTTATGATTTTGACTTTATTTGCATCCTAGCAACTGAATAAACTGACTAATCGAGCTTTATAAGCAGTATATAAATTTTGTTGTTTTTATCCTACAATCTGGAATCCTATTCAAGTCTTCACCTGAACTGCCATAGTACTACATTCGAGTGATCGCACACAAAAAAACTCAAAGGTCCACATTTCGCGTAAGACGTCCTCATCTAAAGCACATCTTGTTGTAATGGGAATCATAGCGAGTTTTATTAAGTTATATGAATGAACACTCGGGAGGAAATGTTAACAAGTATCAATCTGTCCAGCTGAGTAGAGAAACAAAATTCTGGCCGAAACTTCGCTTGATTTGGCTGTCTGGTGTACGACTGGACAAGAAATTAACTACACGACCAATCAGAAGTTACAATGTCGCGCCGATACTAGTCTATCATCTGACATGCTAAATCTGTGTTGGCGACGCCGTTGATTTCACAAAGCGAATGAATAATCACCAAACCCACATTTGCAACAAAATATACCCAAAAGTCGCCAACTACTACAAACTCGAATGGATATTCAGTCGAATCCTTCGAGATGTAACCTATTGAATCTAATTTAGGGTGGACAAACATAGAATATATGGTACGATACTGGATTCAAAAATTGAAAACTTATGGGGAATAGACTAAATGAGAAAAATCTAAGCTTCCCATTCCAGCCTTCTCGAATTTACAGCAAGTCATTTGTCTTTTTGCACCTGAAGCAAAGTGTGCTCTAATATCTACCCACGTAAATACAATTTATGTGATTTTATTATTATTATTATTATTATTATTATTATTATTATTATTATTATTATTATTATAGTACTTGTCCATTATCCCGAAACACAATTATCTTAATATCTTTCCTTCAGAACCTCCTTGCATAACTCTATAGGGTTATAATTTCTATACTGAATCCGGTAAAGGGCATTTATCTCTAGCCATGCTGTGTGTCCGTCCTTTGTTTACAACTTACACTTATGTCAAAACATACTGGTTCGCTATGTGACATACACAAGAACCCGCTTCAGATCTTATATGTCAAAATAAGCCATACTTTTTTCGATTTTGCTTTTTTAAATATATTCAGAATTCGTGAAGAATATCATCTATTAAATTTTAAATTATCTTGTCCAACGTAAAACATAAGCTTGCACTGAAAAATAAGACATATTTGAAGTTTCCCCATCCCCTACAGTGCTATTTAGTAAGAAGGATTCGAATAATCTTCACTAGATATCAACATGTGTTGCACATCCCCAGATACTGGCAATACGTTTTTCATCGATCCAAGCTGTGCTCAGCTTGTATGAACCCGTGTCGGGAGGTTAGCTCTCTAAGCATTGATTGACGTTGTCATTCGATTACCAGATCTAATATTTATATACAGTGAATTACAGACACGTATGTGATTGTCATAGTTACTTCATGCTCTAGAATAGCAAAAAGAGTCCTCTACAACTAAAATACAGTACAATAATAATTGTGAAGCTAAATCTGAGAGTTAAAGGAAGATTCCGTTTGGACTTAGTAAAATCTTAGCCGTTTGCCTAAAATACTAGTTACAATACGTACTTGGCAAAATTGCTCAGATCTAACGTCCTACACGGTCATCGCAGTATCTTGAAATCTTTGCTATTGCTACTTCTCCTGGGGGGTGGGGAGTATTATCAAATAGAGTTTTAGAAAGGATCGAACGACGACAGAAGACAAATGCAACTATTCAGATCTCTTCTGATCTTCAATTATTAGAACTAGTGAAAGTAAAAACGAATGCCCTTAAAAACTAACAATGAATCGAAAATAAGTACTCAGTATAGGATATACTCAGTAATCTATGGGCATAAAATCGCAAAACGGCTGGCCCCTTCCCACACATCCACATACACACAACCAATGCATAAAACAAATCAGCTGTACATTATTTTTATGTTGTAGGTGAATATTTTGGTATGCAAAAGAAAAATGACAACACAATTTTTTTGCTGGTTAAACTAATTCAAACGATAAACACCAAAATCGAGAAGAAAATGAGAAATCATAAATTTTGCCCAAAGTCATGTACAATCAAGAATACTTTTAGCATCATAATTTATTTGAAATTCACCGTATATTTTAGTTGCAGTCATTATCCATGTTGAGAAATTCACTAGTTTTTAATTCCTTGAAAAAAGTTGAAAGTGAAAAAATGAACTCTTAAAAGTTATAGATATATGGTGGCCTGATGGTTAGCGTATAGGCTTCCAGTTCCATAAGTACTCTACTGAAGTCCGCTGGTGTAACATTATGACACCAGAACCCAAGTTTGATAATATCCAAGTTAGCATTACTAACGTACTGTGTACGAATTCCTAGAATATTAATCTAAATTATACTATAAAGTTCTCACTAATACAAAAACTTCCAAATGTATTCCGAATGGAGGTATAATATGTATATATGCTACTGTTTGACAGTATTGAAAAACTACAGTTCTAAATCCTAATGTTTTTATTTCAATTAATCCCATTAACGTAATATATCACTTAAGTCCTCGAAAATTTAACTTAATCCAATAAAATTGTTTGAATATTCAAGTCCTTGAATAAATTCGCATATTCCTATGGATATTGATTGTTTAAATTAAAGATTTTCTACTCTGCTAAATCCAACAAATAAATATTATAAATAAATCAATATTTCTTCTTAATGACTTTTACAGAACTAGCTCATGCTGACGAATGTAATACGTTGTGTGTGTATTCTCATAAATCAAGATAATCTGATTCAGCGAAAGATTCTCGACAAAATAAATTGTATATTTTAAAATTTCTCAGACATTCTCAAACGACTGAAGCAATCAACAAATAGATCGCGCATGAAACCTCTACCAGATCAGATGTACTCCAAGTTTCACGCGACTTCCATTCACATTATTTGACCTAAATAGTTGTTGACTTTATCTTAGCGATCGGTCTTGGTTTATGAATCAGATTCTTACAACGTAGTTTACATGTATTCTATTATAGTGCTAGTCAGCCACCTAAGTATATAATTTAAAGTTGTTATAAACCCAAAGGACTTATAGAAAACTACATATACATTAAATAGATGATACAGATATATGTTACAATATAATTATGAATGATATTAATTTAGAAAATAAAAACATGTTCTCTGGTAACACATCTTTTAAAAACTTTTTAATTTAGTTAATTTTTTAACAAGTTCGACGTCGTACTTAATTAGTATCAACTCAGGTGATTAAAACAATGATACATCGAACATTTTCAAAATATACTTGCTTTATATAGTAATGTGAAGTTTTGTAATTGAAATGCTAAGAAATCAAACGATCAGAGCCAAACTTAAAACGGTAGTTGATGTTTTGGGTTTAATACCATTCACAGCGCAAGATAGACTATACATGGCGGCCAGTATAGCTGATTCAGGAAAAACATGGGAAAACCATGGTAAAAACCACCGACCCACGGAAGTTACTGTCACGTTTTCTCACGTACCCACATTGGCCCAACCCGAGACTCAAAACCACGTGGACATAGGTGAGATAGCAATGATCGTCGAAGGCAAGCGCTTTAGAGCACTCGGCCTGTCTTTGTCCAGAATTTAAAAAGAACTATATAAAAAAATGACTGGAAGATTCAAATAATCCCAGTTGGGGGGGGGGGGGGACAAGAAATTTGGCATATTTTTCAATTATATTGAATTTTATTTGAAGAATAGCTTCTAGTAAGAAGTATACTTGTCAGTTAAACTGAACGATCTTACTTTGTGGAACGACTCATCATGTTGTTGAATAAGTTGAATATATAATTTTTACCATGAAGACAAATTCACTAAATACATTCAGTATAAGTGAAATGGATAATGTTATTAAACATTTATTTGAAATATCAAATTTTGACAAGCATTGAGCTCATTTGAAAGACAGATGTTCAACTGGATTGAAAATGTAATTCTGCACATTGATAAGTAAGTATCAATCACTCAGAAGAAAAGAAAGGGAAATAACTCAAACCCACATACATTTATTTGTGTAAATGAGATAAAAGCTAAAACCTCTTATTAATGTAAATGAAATGCGCATGTTTATTTATATGCTATTGAATTAGTCCTAAAATGCTTCCCAAAAGGATCATGTGAGACTACAAAAATACACGCTGGATAATTCCAGTAATTGATTTAACAGAATTTCTGTAAAATAAATAAATAAATGAAAGAAAATGCTAAAATGAATGTGATAGGGCTGTCAATTGAGTGAATTATGGTAAGGAGACAAAAGCAGCAGAGGAAACGGAAACAAACTGTAAAAAGATCTGTTAAATCTGTTCGAAAAACTGGAATAAAGAGAGAGGTACACAAAACTCTGAAATATTCCCTGGAGATAAAAACGGCCAAACATTGTAACTCAAACAAAGGAGGGGAGACAAATAATATAACCCCTAGGCTGGGATTTCATTGTCTCGGTCCAAACACCAACATAGATTCTATATATCTTTGATTACTTTAGGTATATGTGTATATCTCTGAGTAACATAATACATGTCTGTGTTTTTACGTCTACCTCGAGAAAATATCCGAGCTGGATTTGATTGTTTGTAGCATCACATTGTCATAAACAACTAAATTATTATCAAAACCGTCTAAATCACTAATACCCAACGCTTAATTAAACCGTCTTCATAAAACAAATTTTGCATTTTCAATAAATTCTGTAAGAACATCGTAACATCTCTGATCATTTATATATGGTGCTATACAATATAATGTATCGCATTCGAGCCATCTCATTATTAAATTAAGTAATAATTAAGTTTTACCAGACCCAGATGGACATATTATTATCATTCTGGTAGAACTGGGCAGCGCTGGATGATGTGTGACTACTTCATAAATCAGTGATATCCATGTTGTACAAATATCATAAATAATATGACATTATATTGTGTTATATGCAAAACATCCACCCCTACAAGTAGAGTAACAATATAATTAAAAAACTGCAAGTGTGTGAAATACAGCATAAAAATATAAATGTATCTTTCTGACAAAAAGGTGGTGATATCGCTGTTTCATTAGAAACATTACGAGAAACTCCATGGGCTAAATTCATGGATATAATTATTGTGGTGTTGGACCCCGACTTGACATTCAACTTGACGAGAGAGATCAACCAAGGCCTGGAGAGTATCCAATAAATGCAGCTGATCAAGCGTGTTAAAATTTGCTATAACGACATATTGCAGATGTGAAGTTGAATGATGCGATAAATTCCATAAAAAAATCAGATCTTTCAAAGAATCATCAACTCATTGGTTGGTAAGATCTGCAATAAAAGGTAAACTAGTGCTTGGAAATGGAATTTCCCGTGCTGTCTTTTAATTGACCAATTATAACTATAACGGAATCTATTTATGATAACCCCTGAGGATATTGGAGGGGTAGAGCAGGGATTAGTAAACTCGCTGATTCAGCAAATGTTAAACGGTATGTTACTCCGAATTGTTTACCACAAGTTATATGGCAAATTCATCAACCACCACATAAATTAATTCGTTGTGCACATTTTGATATCAGCGTTCCTAATGAAGTTCATCAGATATTGTGTTTTCACCATATGCTACTCTTAAAATTGGTAGACGCCAATAAATTTACAAATACGAGCTAACTATCATTGACGTTGCAAGTACATATAAAGAAACATAACCGTTATCAACTAAAACGGCTTCTGAAGTTTTATCTCCATTGTAAGGAATTTATCCTCGAGGACACTTGTGATGGCCGCAACCACCAAAGGTTGATTCTGGTAAAGAATTTCTAGGTGCTTTATCATCTCGGATGGGAAACAAATAGATTCCAAATCAGACGAGGGTTCATTGTGATTAGGCAATAGTTGAACGATTTTTTCAAGCATTTGCTGAGCGGCTATTTGGATATGAATATGCCAAGAAAATTTCAATGAACAAGTTCAAAAAAGATATGAGATCTCGTGAATGAGTTGCAAGACTACCATGTGTGATAACTGCTTTAAATAATGAGCTTACTTGTGCAATTTCTATGAAACCTGCCAATACGATCACAAAAAAGAACATATACGAATACCACGACATGATTTTTCAAAACAATCAGTGCAAAGTAATGCTACTGTAAGATATTTATATGAATCTTGTGAACTTAAAAGTTGTAAAAAAAGAGTGACTGGTCATATTTGAAGTGTAAATACACATACGAATTCTAGAACCAGAACCATCACGTCCATTAAGATAAATTGTTTTATATCTAGTCAAAGGATCATACACTGATGGTGCAGTTGATAAATTTAATGTCTGATATTAATTGTGATATATTTCATTGATTTCAACGTCGGCGGAATCACAATAATCAAGTAATTGTTTTTCTTTATTCTCCATTCACCTTATTCTGCATAATTGTTAATATTTAGTTGTTCAAACAAACCTGAATATTTTCCTTCGATATCGAATGAATCCGTAGCGACTCTAACATCGCTGGACGTGATACACGCTTCATAAACAAAAAAAAAGACGGATGTCTATTTTATTTTGTCGTTTGATTGACTGGTGAAATTATTCATATTGTTCTGGTTTTAAAACCATTTTTCAGCACGCGATAGGCGATGTGTTGCAGCCATGTTAACTAGTTTATGAAGAAGACGAGAAATACAGGTTAGAATCAGCAGCTAATGGGAAGATACCGACAAGCTTTCTCACATATCCACATTGGCTGAACCGGAGACTCGAGCCTACTCTGACAGAGGTGAGATGGCAGTGACCTTTAAAGACGAACGCTTTATATCAATCGGCCACCCGGGGGCCCCTCATGGAGAAACGATAGCTATTATGAGAACAGTAGGGGCGTTGTATTTTTCTATGAAAGGATGAAAGTAAGTAAGAGTGAGGACATCATCAATGACACCGACAATTTTATTTTATTTTAGAAAGCTATCATAGGGTAGGTAATAAAGAGGACCAGAGAATGTATTTATTGACAATGGATTTTTTATAACCCATCCTATGGATTTGAGAAAAGACCTTGGCTATCACTGGATTGCATATGTCGTGATCCTTAATCATTTATTGTATTTTAACTCATAAAGACTTGCGTCATCACTTAAATTTATTATTTCACCATACACTTATAGAGTTGTCAACCATTTTTTTTAATTCTACGATACCAGTGCAATTTCGGATTGACAGGTCCATATGTGGTTATCCTGTTGCAAAGCGCTGTACACACTGGAACGTTCGCCAACCCCACAAACACTTATTGCGTTTGCACCGTTTAGTATTTTATCAAATGTATATTAATATTTACGGAAGTTTCTCAACTAGAATCGGCGCATATAATCAGGTATGCCAGCAAATCGGATTTAACTAAGTTTGCCATTCGCCTTATAGTTTACTTCGACCCTGGTGAGCTTCTGATTTTATAGATCAAACTAGTAAAATGTCAATGGAAAATGCCTTCATTCAAGATAGTGTAATCAGGTTGATGGATACTATTGCAAATAATCTGGCTGTGATCAGTGAAGTCGGAGAAATAAAAGATTCTGGTATTCCATGTGGTTTTTTTTAAATTTTTATCAAAGACTATGTTTATATAAATACCTTATCAAAGTTTAGAAAAACGAAATATTTAGATGCCTTATCGTGAATTCGAAAGGAATTAAACTAGTGCAGAAACCCACCGATAATAAGGGTACTATAAAAAAAATGTAGAGGACAGAATATTTAGTGACATAGGGGTCATAACAGAAAATCTCAGCATTAACGTTACACTTGCAAGATGAAAGTTCATTAACGTACTTCATTTTTGTATATTGTTTTTCAAAAATTGCCCTCATTAGGTTTAATCTCGCTTATGACATTCGTTAGGGTGATATCACGGATGAAGTCATTCCAATAACACTGACTACAGTTTGCACATACGTAGATGCAATGTCCGAAGCCAGATGTTTTCAGTAATTTTCGTGGAGTATTTTAATAACATTTCAATATACTCGGACCTCTGCAAGCACTCGAGTTTTACAACTTCTTTCTTAACATTGACATTCGACAACGAAGTGATACTCGTCATCTAACACGTTGCAATCATTACAAGGTCGTTGATCTCATGGTGTGATTAGTGATATCTTCTATCTCCCTTATTAACCATGTAGAGTATGAGCAGATATTATTACTTTTTAAACGGGATTTTCTTAAGCTGTCACTGTTATTATCTCTAAATACACCTTATAGCCAAAGTGTTGTGACAAATTTCAGTATAATCTAGTTCTTGAAGAGTCTCTGATTCTTTATTGTCTATTCTGGATAGACTAGTATACCCTGTGATTGACTAAAGATAAGAAAACTTTAATGTTCCCAACAGCTTGACGTATCCACACTTCCCTCAGATCCAGATAATATAATTAATTTCGTAATAAATATACCCATTTTAATCTTAGTATGCTATTTCAAAATGCGGTATTATCTATTTATTTGTAAGGGTTTCTTTGCCGATTCCCCATGTACAAAATCAATTTAGGTAAAACAAAAATTAACCTCAAGATTTCTGCACAAATATAAGTTGCAACCATATAATAGCATTTCCTTCAATGCACGCTGTTAGTCTTTTTAGATTTGTTTTGGCTGATTTTAGCCCTAGGGCGTCATGGTCCGTCATTTAAAGTACGGTTTTAGGAAAAGACGTGCTTATGGTCTTTTGATCAAGGCTTTGAGATACATTCATATGGCACGAGTTCTACTCACGATCGTTGTTTTAATCCTTGTCAAAGTCATGCCCCGTTAGTTAATCCTAGCATTATGGTATGATGCGTGAGGAAAAGTCGCGTTATATTAGCTACAACGAATAGGGTGAACGCCTTTGTAATGGCAGGCGCGACTTTTGTAATTAGTTATAATCCTTTAATTAAATTTTGATTAAATTAGAAAGCTGTAATTAAGGTAAGAAATGACAAGAAAGGATGGAAAAATCACAATATTGAATAATATAAATATATATATATATATATATATATATATATATATATATATATATATGTAGAAAATCTTGAACAAAGATAAAAGTTGATATGCAGGTCAAACGGAGAATGAGTCACATAAACGTTCAGTTCTATTTGTCTTAAAACAAATACAGAAATATATGGAAAATACTATTAAAAAAATTAACACAGTAGATTCAATATATATATTAATTGACTAAACTTCAAGATTGCACAAAAAATACAAGCAATTGGCTAAAACAGTTTTTTCTTTTATAGAACGGATTAACATAATATACATCTTGAGAAATTTAAATACTAGTAAAGGAAAATACACGTACAATTATAAATTATATAGAATTATACCTATCTAGCGAAGAGAAAATTAAATGGGGCACAGAAAAATGAAAACGAGAGAACTAGATGGGGCACAGGAAAATGAAACTGAAATAACTAGATGGTCCAAAGGCAATGGAAAAGAAAGAACTACATGGTACAAAGGAAAATGGAAAATGAACAAAAATATATCAAAGTCACACGTGAAGGAAATATTTGTAACTTACACAAAATATAAGAACTAAATATAGCGATCGTAAAAAAGATTGAAGGAAAAGAGAAAGATAGAAATTACAAATTTAAGTAAACAATTCAGTAAAATTAACAATGATATTAGGCAATATAGCTTGAGCAAAAGTATGCCAATGAACAATAGAAAACGAAACAAAATCCATGAAAAAGTAAACAGGTTGAAGTAAAATGAAGGGCAAACAAGAACAATTTAAATAAAAAAGAGATGTAATCGATTAATGCAAGATAATGTCGAAAATCATTGACGATAAAATCGAAGCAATAAAACCCCGCAAATATCAAACAACACATATCCTTAGTCAAAACTGGTATTCTTAGACGGTAGAAACATACAAGTCACGAGATATCATACAGAAAATAATATACATTAGTAGATTTTATTGTGAAAGAACGCATCATATTAATAAAGAAATACTAATGAAAGGTAAAACAAAGGGATGAGAAGACACAATAGTAACCTACACAGCTCTTCTCATGAATGCAATCATTGGTGATGTTGGTTAACGATATATATATATATATATATATATATATATATATATATATATATATATATATATATATATATATATATACGTGTGTGTTTTCTACGTAACTTGATATATGGATATACAAATTCATCTTTGTGTATGTATGTGTGTGTTCGTGTGAGTCCGTATTTATTTCCACGGGTCCTTGGCATAACAAAATATATATGTTGATAACTTTTTGGTTGTAAAAGATTTGTGCAAGAAAACATTTTCAAATATGATTTATAATAATATTATCTATATGGATATTGTGTAGAAAACTGGATGCTTGCTCAAAAATGTCTCCCTTCTAATAAAGAAATTTGAAACATCAATAATTGTCTACCGACTTAATTTAGATAAATCGTATAAGAAGGTAAATTATACTTGGTCAGTCACATCAATATCAAAGAATCTGTTATAGTATCAGTTCAGTTATAATATTTATAGTTATTTCAACAATCATTTAATAGGTTATTTATAAAAAAAAAAACTAATCAGTTTAATACACGTGTGGTTGTGACATGTGTGCTAGCTTGAAATTGTTATGATATATTTATGAAAATTTTCTCTGCCATAAATATTTGGGTATTAATATCGTCAGAATACACAGAATACATCAGATTGCCGAATAATAGTGTCTTAATTGTACGATAATTTGTAATTTGTCTAAATATACTGATTTTGAGGCAAGACAGCTATAATGATCGTTCAATTTTTTCTTCTGGGTATAATAAAACTTGAGGTCAGAGGTGTATCTGCTTATATAACAAAATTTGTCAAAACTGAAGCAGTGAATGATTACAACTTTGTATTTCCAATTCTGTCGCACAAAATGAATGTCAAGAACTTTGTTTTAGAAAATATTCACACACACATTAATATATTATTGGTGGAAATCGGTAAATGAATAAGATTTATCGCAGTTATATCTTTTGAAGTGAAAACGTTCAGAGAATACACAAAACAATAATAATAAAAATATACGAAGTATTTACACGTTTTGTGTTCTTTTCTTTAAAGTAATATTTGACGGTTATCCCATAATATCTCCCGCACGTTCGTTCATTCATTCATTCATTCATTCATTCATTCATTGATTCATTCATTCATTCTCACTTCAACCCGAACCATATTTGTAACGACAGTAGTGGTTGAATTACATACCTTAGTTTTTAAGGATATATTTAAAAAGAATGTTAAATTCAGAATATTTCTTAATGGCACTTATATACTTACAATAAAGAAAGAAAACCAACCTTGTCAACATTACAGATGTGTTGTTCAAATTATCAAATATAACATTTCTTATATTTTAGTTATGATTCTCTAGTTTATTATTATTATTATTATTATTATTATTATTATTATTATTATTGTTGTTGTTATCATTGTTATTATTGTTGTTATTATTATTAATATTATTATTGTTGTTATCATAGTTATTATTGTTTTTCTTCTTCTTCTTCTTCTTCTTCTTCTTCTTCTTCTTCTTCTTCTTATTATTATTATTATTATTATTATTATTAAAGGTTTACATTTATTGTATACAATTTCCAAACTATTAGCAATAGTTAATTGTCCAGATAAATTTACCATTGGAAATCAACTCATGCCGGATGTCGAACAATGGGGCATACTAACAACATTGGTCATTCGCATGATCTCGAAATCGTTAATCCTATAAACTGACGCACTATTGGTCAGTTTCATGACTAATTAGCTTCTTTGCGAAATAATAAGGGCATGACGACCGACCAGAGATAGCATAAAAAGCACTTACATTAGATCTCTATCGATATTTTACTGGAGTGATTCTTGCCATGCGCATGTCAACCTGTCATTAGAAAATAACGACTTATTCTGAGGTACTTTCATTTTTTGGGAGCCAAAACGTGCAATATTTAGAATTTACAACCATGACGGACAGAGTAGGATGTTGTCACGACCCAGCGGAAATGATTTCGAGCGGCGAGGAAAACAAGATATTTGAATTGAACGAGCGAAATGACTTACTGGAGAGACATGCCCTTGAATGGCCAAGCCTCACAACACAGTGGTTGCCCGATATCACGATACTAGACGGAGAGGACTACTCTTTCCACAGGTTAATACTGGGGACACGCACTAGTTCTGATGAGCAAAACTACTTGATGATAGCTAGTGTACAGCTGCCCAATGGAAATCCTCAGATGTCTTCTCCCCATTACGACAACCAATCGGTTAGCTGAGAGATGAAGATAGAGATGAAAATTAACCATGAAGGTGAGGTGAACAAAGCTTGCTTCATGCCACAGAATCCCTCCATCATTGCAACAAAGACATCTTACAGCGAGGTATTGGTATTTGACTGTACAAAGCACCCATCTGAACCTGATCCCAGTGGCCTATGTAGTCCAGAACTGATATTGAAATGTCATCACAAAGAAGGATATGGTCTGTCATGGAATCCCATTTTGAACGGCTATCTAATAAGTGCTTCAGGCGACCACACCATTTCTTTATGGGATATCAATAATATGTCCACAGAAAGAGGAGTTATTCGTCCGATTACCATTTTTACAGAACATACGTCTATTGTGAATGATGTGGCATGGCATCCCTTCTATCAAAGTATGTATGGATCTGTGGCTGATGACGAGAAGCTACTGATCTGGGACACTCGCTCTAATACCACCAGTCGCGTTGTTCATACTCACGCTGCTGAGGTCCACTGCCTGGCCTTTAATCAGTATAACGAGTTTATTCTGGCTACTGGATCTGCGGATGAAACAATTGCATTGTGGGATCTAAGGAACTTAAATTGCAAGCTGAACTGTTTCGATACTTATAAAGACGCACCATTACAGGTCCAGTGGTCCCCTCACTATGAGAATATCCTTGCATATAGTGGCATAGGCAAAAGGCTGTATGTCGGTGATCTGAGCGTACTTAGAGAGGAACAATATGCAGAAGGTGCTGACGGTGCTCCAACAAAGATCAATTTCATTTACTGCGAGCACACAGCCGAGATCTTAGAATTCTCATGGAATCCCAACGAACCCTGGGTAATTGGTTCGGTGGCAGAAGATAACATCGTGCAAATCTGGCAAATGTCTGAACATGATTATCATTAAAAACGTTTGAAAGCTGTGCATTAGAAACTAGACTTTCCATTCTTGCATAATGTATTAGCAATTTGAAATTCTTTTAATACAATCATGGATACAAAATGTTATTTAGTTTACAAAATAACTGAAATTTTAGGCTTTTTACGCGCAGATGTTGAAAGACTGGTCTGTAATAACGTTCTAAGAGAGGAGTGTTTTCACGTTTTTAATCAAGTCTTCATTTAATGGCACATGCATAATGAAGGGATTTGTTTTACCTATGTATATATAGCAAGTCATTGAAACTATATTTTATTAGATGTTACACTACGTTCAAGTGAATCCTAATAAATATTGTCTATGTACCATGATATAGAATTGTGTAGTTTATTCACAGCCTTATCTTTGTTTTCCCGCGTGTTATTTAAGAAACCTTTCCGTTTGAGACAGTCCAGTGAGGCGGCAAGTTGAATCTGTGACCTAGTTGTTCCTTTCTGTGTTTTCATTCTTCTCTCTATTCTATTTCTCTTTTATGTTCTTTCCGTCGACCTTCCTATTATATCATTTTCCACATACAAGGATTGACCACTGGGTAATGTTAAAGAATAGCAAAGGCAGAGCAGAGTTCATCCTTATATTTGATAATCTTCTCCTATACTCTCCCAGTCATCCATCTTTATTTTTTTAATAATCTTCTCCTCTACTCTTTACTCTTGCTCTTACTTCTCGATTCTTGCTATCATCTTGTGATTGTGAGGTAAGCTCTTGTTCCAGAACGAGAAATTCAGATGTTCCAAGAGTTGTGAACCTGCAGAGTTCTCTGCTAGTTATAAAATCTGTATTAACTTAACATAAAAATACAAGTTCCAGCAAAAAATACAATGTACAGACGACACAAACATATAATAATAACAATAACTATTATTATTTGGAATAGTACCAGCAGTCTCTCTCTCTCTCTCTCTCTCTCTCTCTCTCTCTCTCTCTCTCTCTCTCTCTCTCTCTCTCTCGATCTTGATCTTGACCTCACGCAAATTCATTTGTCATCCGAATTTAAAATCGCGTCTTATATAATTCAAGAAGAAATATTTATTTAAAATTATCATTGACTTTTGGATGAATATATTTCTTTGGATTCAACGAAGTAATAGATAGCATCATTAGATTCTGTGAGGTGAATGAAAACTATTGGAATTCATTAGAATTGTAGTTTTGGACTTGCGATAAAACATACATGATTATTTGGAATTGAATTGCTCAATATTTTAAGTTTCTCTTCAATTTTCTCTTTTTAGTATAGAGATATCAACAAGTAGTAGATTTTATTTAAATTGCTGGTTTCACCTTACTTTTTTCTCATAAATATTTTGATAGCTAGGGTCGTAACAGTTAAAAATTACATATATCACAAGTATATTTCCGTTAGAGGTAGAGAGAAAATCGGAATAAAGTACGCCAGTGTGCTTATCAAAGCATGTTGTTCTTTTCTCTTAAATTTGATTCTTAAGGGATAAATTAGATGTAATAGTACGCTAGCAGAATTTAAAAGTATTTAAAATCTGACGGATGCCAAATATTCTTTTGACATGGTTATCAGACATTGATAAACTAAAACGTTTGCTTGTCTTGCTTCATAAACAAACAAAAAAGACGGATGCCTATTTTATTTTGTCGTTTGATCAACTGGTGAAATTATTCATATTGTTCTGGTTTTAAAACCATGTTTTTCAACACGCGGTATTAAAGCCTGTATAATTAGGTTATGAAGAAGACGATAACATCCAGGCTAGAACCAGCAGCTAATGGGAAGCTACAGACAAGTTTTCTCATATATCCACATTGGCCGAACCGGAGACTAGAACCCACTTTGACAGAAGTGAGATGGTAGTGACCTAGGCGAACGCTTTATATCAATCGGATACCCGGGGATCCCTCGTGGGGAGACGATAGCTATTATGAAAACAGTAGGGGCATCGTATTTTTCTTTTGAAAGTAAGAAGAGTAGGTGAGAGTGAGGACACCATCAATGGAACCGACAATTTTGAAAGCTATCATAGGGTAGGTAATAAAGGGGACCAGAGAATGTATTTTATTGACAATGGATTTGATATATCCCATTATATGCATCCTACCTTATGTGAACAAGATTGTTGTTTTGTTTTGTTTATAATGAAGGAACATTTATATAGATAGGGACAGAGACTTCTACAACTTTGATAAACATCTATTATAAAATCAATGTCAAAACAGCATCAACGTTACACTTGTAAGATGAAATTTTAGCAACATATTTCATTTTTGTATATTGTTAAAATTTGCCCTCATCAGGTTTAATCTCGCATAGGACATTCGGTAGGGAGGAATCACAGATGAATTCATTCCACTAACGCTGACTTCTTATAATGGTACGTGTATTTTTCTTTACTAGTTAGGTATTATAATTTTAAGTGTAGTTTTCTTTACTAGTATTTAAATTTCTCAAGATGTCTCTTATGTTAATCTTTTCTAAAATAGATAAAACCATATTAGCAAGTTGTCTGTCTTTTTCTTGTAGTCTTGAAGTCTAGTTATTGTATTATCTTATGTCTAGTCACATGATCAAACACTGACGGAACAGATAATAGTTTTGATATTTGATTATTTTGTAATTTAATATAGTTTATTTTAGCATCGGCAGATTTAAAAAAAATTATGTAACTTTTCCTGTTTTATTCTCCCCATGATACATCGTAAGAAGTTCTTATACAAAACTGAGTCAGCGATTATGAATATTTTCTTTCGATTTAGAATGAATTGGTAGTGACTCTAATCGCGGATGTAGGAAATTTGTTTATCATCGATAATAAATTTGTCGAAACATAGGCGAACATTCATTATCTTCACTGAGTAAACTGCGGTGTTTCGCCATCAATGTAACTAACAATTTTGCCTAATTGAATTCAGTTCAGTTAGACAAGTTTTTTTATACTTACAAATATATGTCTTTTTGTTGCATCAGCAATTAAAAATCAAAGTCCAACATCGTCTATAATTAATCTTGTGTAAATTTAGCGATTATTCTTCTGCCAATATTTTTTGGCAGTTTTCTCGTCAAAATCGGTCATTTCATGATTTTTATCATCGGGATATTTCTTTTGGCTTGGTAAGCAAACATCTTTCGGCGAACGATTTGATATAATTGCTTCACTTCTTTCATGAAATATCATTATTTGCCTTCGATCATATATCGTAACAATACAATCGGTACTACACATTTTCCGAAATGTGTCTACCAATCCATGCATAACAAATTGGATGAAGAACTACAGTGAACGACCAACAAGAAGCAACGATTATTAATTATCACTACGATAAAAGATATATTCTCAAAATAAAATGTATCGTATTAGCTGAAGCAGACAATAATACTTGGATTATCCGTGTCAATGTGACTTCGTCAACACCTTTGATGCTGCGTATGATTATCAATGTTGACCACACAGGATATGCACCATCGTTGCGAAATTCTTCCTTCGAGCTAATAATTCTTTCAATCAGATAATTCGTAAGATCAACCATATATTCTCTCTGCAAATCACATGTTATTATGTCAAGGTCAAATCTAAACTTCGAAGACTTAATCTTAATCTTAGATACTCTCTTAAACTCCTCCAGATTATAATTAAGACAAATCTTTAAATTGAAATAGCATGTCTCAAGTTCAGAAAGGAAGGAGTTTGAAGATCCGTCTGTCTTCCATCCGACGTAAATGACCCAACCATCTGATGAAACGTCGGTGAAGAAATGTGACCATGCTATGAATTTTGGCACGTTCAAGCACCTCGTTGTTTGGTACTCGATCACTCCAAATGTTCCCGAGCATGCGTCAGAGACATGGCTTTTGAAAGGGGCTCAATCGTTTCGCTTGTGAGGCGTACAGAGTCTAGGTTTCACTGGCATACAGAAGAGTGCATAGCACGCAAGTACGATACACGGAAATCTTAGTGTTCAAGGTCAGCATGCTGTTGTTTCACACTCTTTGCGACAACCTGAAGAGAGTTGTTGATACATTTCCAATCCGCTTGATGAGGTCAGCATCGAGCGATAGGTTGTTGGTAATGATAGAGCCGACGTACGTGAACTGACAACCTCAAGTTCGTAGTTGTTGATGATGACGCTTCGGAAGTCCGCGTTCTGAGCCATTCCGTTTGTTTTCGTTAGGCTGATTGTCAGCCCAAACTCACCACATACCTTAGCAAAGTGGTCCATCAGGTACTGTAAATCGGCTTCTGTGTGAGGGGCTAAAGCAGCATCGTCTGCGAAGAGTATGTTCCTGATGGTTGCTTCACGCACTTTGCTGTTTGCCTTAAGCCGTGCCAGGTTGAACAGCTTGCCCTCTGCTCGCGTATGCAGGTAGACCCCTTATGCGAACGTCCTAAAGGCATACTCGAGCAGGACAGCCATGAAGATGCCGAAGAATGTGGAGGCTTTGTCGCAACCCTGTTTCACTCCTCTGTGAATGTTGAAAGGGTCAGATGTTGAGCCATTTCATATCATCATGGAAGGACTGGATCATGCTTAGTAATTTGTATTGTTCTCTTCATTTCTCCTGCAGTTGTCGTACGGAGCATATCATGTCGTATGCGGACCTCTGCGCGGAACCCGTACTGTGACTCTGGATAACTCTGTCAGTACGAAGACTTTACATGCCATGCTGCGAAGGGATATGCCCCTGAATTAATTTCTGTCCCCTTTGTTCTTTACAGACGTTGGCGTCTGTCATGTCCTGAGGCACTGCATTCTCGTCTCAGCACTGGCAGAGGAGGTGGTACTGGTTTGTGAGCAGCACGTTTCATCCGCACTTGTTGACTATTGCTATTATGCCATTTTTCTCTGTGGATTTACCTAAGGAGAGTTTGTCTGAGTGCTTCTCTAGTTTTGAAACAGTAGGTTTCTCGTCCAATTCGGCCATGATTGGGAGGTTTTCAATGGCGTTGACGACGTCAGTTCGTGATTAACTCTGGAATACAGTTCAGTGTAGTACTCCACCCAAAGCTCCATCTACTTGCCCTTGTAATCTTGGGTGGTATCACCTGCAGTGGTGCTTTTCTTCGTGGGACCCATTGCTTTCTTGATGTCTCTGGCGTGCTAACCTCTTCCTCTGGTAGACCTGTATGCCTGTAGAGTCCTCTGGCATGGGGATCGTTTGTATTCCAGGTGAGTACTGCGACGCTCTTTCATTGCAGGTGTGAGTGTGGAGGAGTTAGCCTACAGCTAGACATTGTTCTTTGACTGGTTCTTACCAAAGATTAGTGTGGCCGTGCTGTACACAGTCTCTTTGATTTGAACCCATCTCTCTTTAGCACTGGCGTTGGGAAGTTCTGAATCAAACGTCTTGGATGGGGCATAATTTAATTCCTCAGCATTGTCTTGATATGACGTCTCGCTCACGTCAATGCGTGGTTTACCCTCTTGCCTCGAGCGGTGTTATCTTCTTTGGCTAAAGCTTAATTTTGCAGCACACCAAGGAATGGTCAGTTTCGCAGTCAGCGCTGTGGAAAGTACGAATAAAAAGCACAACGTTCATGGCAGACCGTCTCGTAATGATCAAGTTCATTTGGTGCCAGTGTTTATATCGGGGATACACTTTTCGCTGTGGCTTTCTATAAAAGAATGAATTGGTGATGCTGAGATCGTAGTACGAGCACATCTCTAGCAGTCGCTGACCGTTCTCATTCATCTTCCCAATGCCAACCTTGCCAAGACAGGAAGGTCAAGAGTCATGGTCAGCACATACCCTAGCGTTGAAGTCACCCAGTAATATCAAGCTCACTTCCTTGAGAATGTTTTCGATGAGCGAGTTTAATTCTTCGTTAAACTCATCATTGGTATATGCGGTGTCGCTTAGTGTGGTATTGCAAATGCTGATCAGGTTGACAGGCCCGGTTGGGTTGTGGAGGCAGAGGGATAAGAGTCTTCCGGTTCCTTTTTTTCCAGGGTTCTATCATTCTCAGCAGAGAGTTCCTGACGGCGAATCCAACACAAAACTCTCTGGCTTCGTCAATGCTTCTCTGAGGAACCCAGAACCTGGTAGCCGTGTCTCCTGTAGCGCTGCGATATCAACCTGTAGTCATGCAAGTTCGTCATTAATGACTGAAATTTTTCCAACATCAATGGTTGCCTGAAGACCATTTGAAAGTCCAGTCAGCATGGTACGGATATTCTAGTTACCTAGTTTGAGGATTAGTGGTTTCCTTGCCGGTTTTCATTTGTTATTTCTTGGTGCAGCATTTGCAGTCCATTTTTTCTTTTGGGGGGGGGGGGATACTCGCGTACCTGAAGCCCTAACCACCCAGTAAGGCAGACGAACTCTGGCGAGATGGCACCTTATTGTTTGGGGGCTACCCTAACTGAAGCGAGCGGTAGCTGTCCAGTGAGACATGTTGGTCTGACGTCTGACTCTACGCCAATTGAGTGATGACTTTTAACTGGTAAAATGTTGCTTGGGAAGGGTAATATTGAGAATCAGTTGTTGCCCATGTAGCTGATCCACCACCCGGTCTCTACGCAGCTGATGGATCCATGGGAAAGGACAAGCATGTACGTCGTGACACCAGCTACGTCGCATTAGTTACCACGATGACACTGAAACCAATGCAAAGTCGCCTCAATGACTACGTCTCTGGTTTTTCTGTTAGGGTTTACTCCTTAAGACTTTCCATGAGATGATAAAGTCGCAAGGAAGAGAAGGTATATATATATATATATATATATATATATATATATATATATATATATATATATATATATGTGTGTGTGTGTGTGTGTGTGTGTGTGTGTGTGTGTGTGTAAGTCGATATTGGTTCAACAACTCCTTGTAACAAAGCTTGTGTAAATTAAATTTGAAGGTATCATTTACAAAACGTACTTCGTGGAAGTCTAGCACCTAAACCATGTTTGAAATGTGGTGTTGAGGTCAGAAGGGAAATGCAGTTGTGTGTACAATGTGGTGGCACAAAAAACTGAAAAGATATTATGATAAAATATGTAACAACTACAGTGACAAGATTTTAAAAGTGCAGCAGACTATCTAGCAAGATTTCAAATAATGATTTAGACAAAAAATATTATATAAAATGGAGCAAAATGAGTGTGTAAAGCATCCAAGCAATCAGAATTATGAAGCTTCTCGTGATGGTATCTTCAGGAACTGTCGATTAAGAAAACCAATCGGTGTGTTAATAGTACTTGATGTAATATTTGGCGTTCATGGGAAGAAAATAAATTACTCGCATACATTTTTTTTCTAGTGTCATGATGGGGAGGTAAAAAAAGTCTTGTGATTAATCATATTGAATCAAATTCGAAAACTAATCATCTAATTAATTGATGTGTGTTACACAAAGCCAGAATTGCCAATTCGAGGAAACTTGTAAGCACCGTAAATTTCCAAGGGTTAAGTCTGTAAATGCAGAGACTGATGAAAAAATAATATTTCAATCTGTAAGTGCAGCCGGCAAATATCTTGATAAATTCACGCCTTCGGTTCATCGCGTAGCAGATGAAATATACAAATCGGCGTTTTCCAAAAATATCATAAATATTGTTAGATACAGATCAAGGGAGATAACTAATCCCATTCATCTTTGTTAGTAGAGAGTGGTTAATGTGTTACCTCGCTTGTTAATGTTTATATTTTTTACAATCGGAACTAATTATTTACCATCTATGTGATAATTAATTGTAGTGAAGTAAACTGGTTTTGTGTTACATAAAAGCCTAGACATACCTCTGAATCTCTAAAGTTTCGTTTTCATTTAGTTATCACTCTATGCAGGCGCCTCCAAAAAATAAACTGTAGCATGATATGAGCTCTCAATCTAACTGGTATATCATACATAAATATTTAGAATGTTGATTAAAAACAGCCTCGTAGGGTCCTCCTCATCTCATTTTTGATTCACTAGCGATTGACAAAATTTAATTGAAATTATCTCACAAATACGAAATAAAAAATACATGTGTAAGACAACTAAAAATGATTATACAGTACAAGATTGTGATAACACTAAACTTTGTGTATAAGAAAACGAAAACAGTGATAAATTTATTGGTGATTCTGATATCCAATTTTGTTTAGATTCATCAAGTTGCTGCTTCATTTCTTTTTCTGGTCTTCTTTGCTCCATATACTCATTTACTGTCTGATTAAAAATTATTAATATCTTTTATTAATATCTTCCTAAGATCGGATTTGCGGAGTATTAGTAAAGTTGCAATATACATCCCTGGCCCAATTGGCTGCTTTCCAAATTTTCATTTTTGGGGCTTACATACCGGTTTGTTTGATGATATTCAAAAGCGGCAATGTCAATTATTTTGTTTACTGTTTTATATTGGCAATAACTTTGGTTGTAAATTTATCTGTTATATTGGTATATCACAACAGGCAATTTCTCAAGAGCTTTTTGTGTGGCCTCTGATGCTGTAACAACTCTCTTTGTTGGTTCAACAGTTGGTTTGAATAATTGTTCTGAACCCTCTGCAAATTTCACCCGAGACTCCTGACAGTCATGTAATTTGTGTCTGACAGAATCATGGACGGGGAGATATTTCTTAATTGCTTCTAGTTGCTCTGTAGCTAATCTAGCTGTATAAGATTCCATAGCTAATCTAGTTGTATAAGATTCCATAGCTAATCTAGCTGTATAAGATTCCATAGCTAATCTAGCTGTATAAGATTCCATAGCTAATCTAGCTGTATAAGATTCCATAGCTAATCTAGCTGTATAAGATTCCATAGCTAATCTAGCTGTATAAGATTCCATAGCTAATCTAGCTGTATAAGATTCCATAGCTAATCTAGCTGTATAAGATTCCATAGCTAATCTAGCTGTATAAGATTCCATAGATGGTGCCATATCATTGATAAATAAAAAGGATCTAAATACACCATCAGAAAGCACATGACATCAATTAAACATCCGGTGGGTAAACAAAACACACGCATTTTAAAGAACCCACTAATGGCAAAAGATAAAGTAACAACAAAAAAAACCTAACAAAATTAGAGAAACTTTTAGTTAGAAGCTTTGGTTTGGCATTACTGACCTTATATTTTTAATTTTCTTAGGAAGCTTTATTTTTTTAAGCAAATGACATTTGAGAAAAAGGACTGTTTTCCCTCTCTGCTGCCAACTTGTACTGAGTGAATCACATACATATTTTATTGAGTTGATGAAAAACTGTTCATAAGTATTAATGAAATATATTTTATTTACTAGGAACACAGAAAGCTTCTATTTAACTGATGTTAATATGTACAAGATATTGAAGTAACAGATTTCCTACAATGTCCCACAAGAGAATGTCAGCCGGCTGCCATATATATTCAAAATGTCCTTTGTGTGTATATTTGTATGGAACACATCATATGGTGAGATTTAATCCAGGTATTCTTGTGTAACAATTAGCTATACTTACAAGACATGTGACAAAACAGCAAATCAAATTTCCTTGTTATTGATGTCTACTGAGCAAAGTGAAAAATATATTTCATCATTTATGTGTGCACGCATTAAAATATAATTGTTTTCCACAAACCTGTAATTTTAAATGTTATTTTGTATTAATATTAAGCATACAGATAGTGTCATAAGCTGACAAATTATGAATGTACAATTTCAATATCTGTAACTTAAATTAAATTCTTTATGTAAAGAACAATTATAATGGTCTGTTTTCATCTCTTACTTTTGTTTTTGTAAAAACTATGGATATAGATATAATATAGATATTTGTTGCGTAAAAATATTTTGTATCTTTGTATGACACACGATAGGCTTTGCATTTCTTGAAACTTTCAGTTATTATTCAAGGTATTGCAAATACTTTTAGACTCTTTTCTTGTACAAAATATATGCTTATATGTTGTGCAGATTAATTTACAGTAATTGAAAAACCCTGTCTGAACATGTTGGCTAGGTATACTTTCTGGTAGAATTTATATTCGGCAGAGGGTTTTTTCATAATCACAACAAATACCATACAGAATATTTAATTGATGTTGATAGTTTTTAAATTCCCAACTTGACCATCGTCAAGTATTAAATCTATCCCATTATCTAAATTATAACATACTATACTCTTTTGTGTTCTGAGACTTTTCTGATGTATTAAAATCAAGCATGTTTTTTGATAAAAATATATATTTTTTCTCTTTCTTCTGTTTTTGTCATGACACCAATAATGAAAGAAAATCCCATACAATGGTACTATCCATTTGTGTACTCATCTGGAAAACCATATAAAAAATTCTTTTATCTTTAACATGGTTCTTCTATTCCATCCCGCTCCTAGTGTTCTTACTTATGTACAGATAGTCTACATGTCATCTATGTGCAATGTTACACATACAGTCCTGCCAAATATCAATCTTGTACTTTGCCTCATTTCCTTTCCAATCTGGTATGCACAACATGAAACCAATTTTACATGACATTGTCCATTTCATCCATGTTCAATATGTTATTAGGTCTTGTTATATGTTCAAAACATGTTCTCACTTTTTTTCTTTGCCTCCCAAGTCTGAGCTTTCAAAGAACCGAATTCTACAATGTCTTCAAATCTTGATATTATCTGGATTAATGCTGCCATAGAATCTACACCAGCAAACATTTCTTGTAAATGAAATTAAAAAGTGTTTCTATTACAATTCTGGTTAGATTCTATCAAGTTGGACATCTTTTTTCTTTATTGTTGGTACTCCAACAGCTCTTTATTATTTGTATGTATAATAAAGATTTATTCTTATACCTGTGCAACAGATTAAACCTCTTTGATAACTCTTGAGCAACAGGTTATGAAAATTGACTAGCGTAAGTGGAGGCATGAGGCAGTAAAGGTAACACTAATTGGGGTTAAGGGGTAGTGCTAAAAACTTTCATTGATTCATGACCATCATAATCTACTTCATCCAACAGAAGTATTGGTAAAATGGACTTTTAATAGATGCTACAACTTACGAAGTCAATGAAGTTAATAAACTGGTGACAAACATTTTGTATAAATGAAGTCGACATGTAGTATTCACAAATTTGTGCATCAGTCAATTCTTCATCCTTGCTCTTACAATCCATGTATATATTATAAACAAGCACAAAGGAACAAAAAAGCTTCCAAGCTAAATTTACACCTGTGAACTGCAGGAGCCAAACACATCAATATGGTTTCACCATGGCACTATGGTTCTCAAAATAGCGATTTTAAATGTCACTACTTCTTTATAAATTGTATTGGCAATAACTAAGTACACGTCATTAATATCCAGCAGTTGAACACTATATTTAGATGAAATTAATAAATACAGACCAAACATATTTTAAAAAGTCAGAAATGTGTACGCATTAGCAAAACTGCAAGTTAGCTGAGTGTATCACTGTCAAATTTAAAGAAAAATTAATAAATTAGTTGACAGAACTTTCTTTGTTGCTAACAATTCACCTGCAAATAATACAGGAACTATACATACCAACACAAGTGGGTATACTTATAATTATATATAGAGCGTGAGGCAAATTTGCATGTAATGAAATAAACAACTGTAAATCATGGGAACTATTATATAATTCTGACAGGAAGCAGCATGCACAATTCAAACAATGTTGACAAACATCTATTCTACATGTGGGAATTGTGGAAACTAGCACCACATAGGTACATTTATTGATGATTAAAATGGCTTCTCCCATATGCTCAAAAAATGAGCATGAACTAATCCAAGGTACACAAATTTTAGCAGTTAGGAAAATGAGGAAAATTAATTTTGCCAGAGTAGATAATATTAGCTTATGAAAATGCAATAAATGAATTATACAATATATAAAAGTAAACAAACATTTTATGCTAATTTATCTTTGAAGTCCAGAAAGTGTAAATGACAAAGTGGAGTCAGCTGTCTTTTGATAGGTGCACATATTTACATATAATCTTTTGTAAGTAACCAGGTCAACCAATGATGGGAACCTGGGAAATTCATTTTCTCTAAAAAAAATAAAACAATATTAAAAGTACAAAAACTGGAGCACAATCAGTTACAGATGAAGAGCTACATATATATGATATTTGTTTCCCTTTGAACAGACTGGTCCCAAAACATAATTTGTGAAATACTCAAGCCTAACTGGTCTTGTGATTTGTGAAATAGTTGAATCTTTCTGACCTAGTAATTTTAATAGAAGTGCACATATTGCTGGTTCTGTTAAAAGAGTGATATAGTGAGTCTTTTTATATTAACATTATTTATAACAAAATGAATATCACTAACTACATATTACATGTATAATTGAGCTTAGTAAATTGAATAGTTCACTAATTGGTCCAGGATCAGCAATGATCCATGTATTTATGTTGGTCCCACTAAAATAAGTTTAATTATTTGTATTCTTTACCTATTTTTTTGCTCATTGTTTGGTTTGGATTACTGCCATTCAAATGAATATAATGATTTGTACTCTTTACTTCATATTGCTAAATTTTAGGTTTGGATTAGTGCCATTGAAAATAATTTATTTGTATTTTTTACTTCCTATTTTACTCATTTTTGGGTTTGGATTATTGTCATTGAAATGAGATTAATTATTTGTATTCTTTACTTCTTTTTTTTGCTCATTATTGGATTTGGGTTTCCTGTAATTATTTGTATTCTTTACTTCTGTTTTGCTCATTATTGGATTTGGGTTTCTTGTAATTATTTTTATTCTTTACTTCATTTTTGCTCATTATTGGATTTAGGTTTCATTGTGATCTTACCCATTTAATAAACACAAACCTAGGGTTTTATATTTTCTAAATTTCACAAATGCTATATTACTGTGTACACATACATACAAAGAGAGGAATAGTAAATGCATACAAATCTGAACACGGAATTGATTGTGATCAATGATGTACATGTCACTGCATTATTTCAACTTCCTACATCTTTTAAATATAAATTTTAAATACTTTGCAACATTTTTATTTCTTAACATTCTTCTGTTTTTTTCTTCTTCTAAACAGAGCATATTACAAACACTAAATACAGGAAAAAGGAAACAATAGCAACATGATAAACATAGACAACATAAGCAGCAACAACAATAACAATAAATGTAGATTAATGTAAAAATAACCGACTCTTCCTCAGCTTTTCTTAATACAAAAGAACAATAATAGACAAATCATGTAGGAACTTTTCTAGAGAAAAATCTGTGAATTATTTAGATGTGATTTACTCATCAAGTGCAATAATTGATGAAAGATCTATTCTAAGCAAGAAATTGTTTCACCTTCTTTATGTTAAATCATCATCATTATTTTGATATATAAATTATATGTTGCATTTAACAAAACTTACTGGTTTTCACTCGTTTCTGTTACTTAGTGTAAAACCATAGAGATGTAGCAATAGGCACTAACTGGTGGAAGAAGAACCCTTATCTGCTTGATGTTACTGACAGTTTTCTCAATAAACCACATTAGCTGTCCCAAAACTCAACCCACTAGGACAGAGGTGAGATGGCAGTGATCGCTAAAGTTGAGTGCTTATAAATACCTGGCCACAGGGTGTCCCTGGTAGATTAGATTACATTACACTACATTACAATAGATTGGATGGATGGAATTCAAATGGATGGAATGGGATGGGATGTGATGGATGGATGGACAAAGCAGGTAGGCAGTAGATGACAGATACACAGATGGACAGCTAAATGAAGGAACTGATGTACAATAACTAAAGCAAAACTGAAATGGTATAGATAGATGTTCATATTTAAGAAAAAGACAATCCATACTTAAAATGCAATGATACATTTTTAATGAAGATGAATTTTGACTTTTGTTAGTAAAGGTATGAAAGACTGCTTGCTTGATATAGTGATACACTGAATACTACTTGATATAGTGCATACTATTTGCATACTTCATATCGTGATACAATGCATACTTCATTTAAGGATACAATGCATACTTCATTTAAGGATACAATGCATACTACTTGATATAGGGATATATTGCATATTTTATGTAGTGATACAGTGCATATTACTTGCATACTTCATATCGTGATACAACGCATACTGCATTTAATGATACACTTCATATTTCACACAGTGATACAGTACACACTTCATTTGTTAGTATATTGCATACTTCTTGCAGTGATACAACAATGTACATGGTAAATTGGAAAGTCAGGTGTACTATAATAAACTATAGCTACTAATTTTGTAATCTGTACTTCCGTATTTACTTTTCTCTGCATAGGAAACACTTATTGCCATTATTAATAATGAAAAAAAAACCTAATGAAACTTACTAAAAGTTATTTCTGACTGTGATGGAAGATATATTCCATCAATGGAATCCAAATGTGACTAATCCCAAAACTATCTTTCAGTGAAAACTTGAAAATTTGTTCTAGAACGCGACCTGGGAAATTCTTCATGCTTGGACTTCTCTATTGTTGTAAGACAATTATGAAGTTCACCTGGCAGAAAGACTCCATATTCTGTGATTATTCCACCTGTAATCAGCTCAGCAGGTGTGACATCAAAGGCTGGGTTGTAGCAGTTAATACCTGTAAAAAAAGTAATACTTTTTATATTCTTAAAACATTTGAATTTCTTGCTTTCAGTTTGAACAAAAATGTAATAATATTCAGGTAATTGATATATTTTCGGAGCCCTTTTTAACAAACAAAACAGGGTTTTGATTTGTATGTACAGTACACCAATATTCTGCTTCAAGTTGAATGTCTACAAAACCTCAAGAAATCCACAATATCAAACTCAAGGGCATCAGGAAAACAAAGTATCCTCAAAAGTTCTTCCACTCTAAGAAGATGCTTTAAGGGTTTGGTTTGTATTTACCTTAGCCTTTTCAGAAATACAGTACAACCATTGTAACCCTCACCAAGAACTCTGGAGCACTATTGTAGTCCACCCTGCCATGGCATAATTAAAAAACCCTTGCAAAGTCACTGGTGAAAGAAAACTAGGTCACCGAGATGCAACAAAATATTCAACTCTTACATTCACTGCTTGCTTTTAGTTTGCCTCCAATATGTTTTCCTGTGCAATATTTATCCATATGTAGGGTTGTTTTCTTGTGCAACAATTATCCATATGTAGGGTTGTTTTCCTGTGCAATAATTATCCATATGTAGGGTTGTTTTCCTGTGCAATAATTATCCATATGTAGGGTTGTTTTCCTGTGCAATAATTATCCATATGTAGGGTTGTTTTCTTGTGCAACAATTATCCATATGTAGGGTTGTTTTCCTGTGCAATAATTATCCATATGTAGGGTTGTTTTCCTGTGCAATAATTATCCATATGTAGGGTTGTTTTCCTGTGCAATAATTATCCATATGTAGCGTTGTTTTCTTGTGCAATAATTATCCATATGTAGGGTTGTTTTCTTGTGCAAAAATTATCCATATGTAGGGTTGTTTTCTTGTGCAACAATTATCCATATGTAGGGTTGTTTTCCTGTGCAATAATTATCCATATGTAGGGTTGTTTTCCTGTGCAATAATTATAAATATGTAGGGTTGTTTTCTTGTGCAATAATTATCCATATGTAGGGTTGTTTTCTTGTGCAATAATTATCCATATGTAGGGTTGTTTTCCTGTGCAATAATTATCCATATGTAGAGTTGTTTTCTTGTGCAATAATTATCCATATGTAGAGTTGTTTTCCTGTGCAATAATTATCCATATGTAGGGTTGTTTTCTTGTGCAATAATTATCCATATATAGGGTTGTTTTCTTGTGCAATAATTATCCATATGTAGGGTTGTTTTCTTGTGCAATAATTATCCATATGTAGGGTTGTTTTCTTGTGCAATAATTATCCATATGTAGAGTTGTTTATATGAAGCCAAGATTGATAAGCTCCTTCCCTACTATCTGATAATTTTATTAGACTGGTCCTTGGTCTGAAATACTGTAATTATAAAGCTGCAATGACTAATGCAAAAAAATGATCAGGGGTTTATTTAAGACTTGAAGTTAAGGGAACAGACCCTGATCCGCAGGTGCATCATGCAATAGCATGTCTAACTTTATGCTGTTTGTAGCCGTGCTGGTATTCTATTTGTATAGATACAAAATGTTGTACTTCCCTTTACTTTTAACTTTTCCAAAGATACCAATTTGATATATTATGAAGCTGTGTTCTTAAAGTAACAGAAAAGAGCAGATTAAGCAACAAGTTTCTAAAATGTGACAAACAATCTATTTCTCTAAAATACAAAGTAAAAACGCACAACAAATAACTTATGGTGTTGTGAATAAAATCCAAAATAATCCCAGAGTTTCTAGTTCAAGTCCTAATGATTAAAGTTGTTAATAAACTCAAGTGATATTCCAAAATAAATCCAATGCTGAAGTGATTGCCTGCATAGTAATGATGTGCCAAGTCTTTTGTTGAATTGCAATAAAAAATATTCAAGAATGTACCCTTGTTTGAATTTTACTTTAATTCCGATTCCTTATTTCCAAGAATATTTCTTTCGGTGAACACTTTGTATAACCAGTAAAAAAAATAATCTGAAAATAAATAATATCCAGCCAACATAAAATACTGGAAACAAAAATAAAACTAATTTCTGCATCAGATGTTATTGCAGGAATGAATAAGTTTTCCAAAAAACATGATTTTATACTCCTCTACCAAGCATAGTTCACAATTAGCATTTTACATTTTAAAAAAAACCAAACTATAATCTAATGGAAAGTTTAAATAAAGAAGGTACCAAATTTTTATAAGATAAATCGTAGTTATATTTAAAAAAGTCTGTAACCAAAATTATAATAAAGACTATGGCAAAGACAATGTCCTTACCTCTGGCCAAGATTATAATCCTAATATTTATCCTTCAGTCATTAAAAGGTAAACAGTGTTTGTAAAACTGTTAAATACCTTGGACAAAGTCAGCTATACAATTTTACGATATCCAATACACAAACTAATCAAAACAATGTAAATATAACATACATAACAGTTCCCATAGACAATTTGACAACCAAACGATTTTAATCCAAGGTCAATATCATATACAAGTTTTGATAAATAAATGAAGAGCATAGCTAATGTTATTACTGTACTGAGAAATATTATAATTGCTTTCAACTTAGTATCCTGGACCTGCGATCTTTAACCCCTATATTAATGATGTCTTCATTTTCTTTATTTAATCCCTATATTAATCCATACATGAACTGATTTCTTCATTTTCTTAATTTGATCCCTATATTAATTGATTTCTTCATTTTCTTAATTTAAACCATATATTAATTAATTTCTTTATTTTTTTAATTTAATCCCTATAATAATGGATTTCTTCATTTTCTTAATTTAATGTCTATATTAATCGATTTCTTCATTTTCTTAATTTAATCCCATTATTGATTTCTTCATTTTCTTAATTTAATCCCTATATTATTCGATTTCTTCATTTTCTTAATTTAATCTCTATATTAATTGATTTCTTCATTTTCTTAATTTAATCCCATTATTGATTTCTTCATTTTCTTAATTTAATCCCTATATTATTCGATTTCTTCATTTTCTTAATTTAATCTCTATATTAATCGATTTCTTTCCTTTTCTTAATTTAATCTCTATATTAATCGATTTCTTCATTTTCTTAATTTAATTCCTATATTAACTGATTTCTTCATTTTCTTAACTTTATCCCTATATTAATTGAATTCTTCATTTTCTTAATTTAATCCCTATATTGATTTCTTAATTTTCTTAACTTACTCCCTATATTATTCGATTTCTTCATTTTCTTAATTTAATCCATATATTAATCGATTTCTTCATTTTCTTAATTTAATCCCTATATTAATTGGTTTCTTCATTTTCTTAATTTAATTCCTATATTAATCGATTTCATTTTCTTATTTTAATCCCTATATTAATCGGTTTCTTCATTTTCTTAACTGAATACCTATATTAATTGATTTCTTCATTTTCTTAACTTTATCCCTATATTAATTGATTTCTTCATTTTCTTAATTTAATCCCATTATTGATTTCTTAATTTTCTTAATTTAATCCCTATATTAATCGATTTTTTCATTTTCTTACTTTAATTCCTATATTAATTGATTTCTTCATTTTCTTAATTTAATCCCTATATTAATCGGTTTCTTCATTTTCTTAATTTACTTCCTATATTAATCGATTTTTTCATTTTCTTAATTTAATCCCTATATTAATCGGTTTCTTCATTTTCTTAATTTAATTCCTATATTAATCGATTTCTTCATTTTCTTATTTTAATCCCTATATTAATTGGTTTCTTCATTTTCTTAATTAAATCCATATATTAACTGATTTCGTCATTTTCTTAATTTAATCTCTATATTAATCGATTTCTTCATTTTCTTAATTTAATGTCTATATTAATCGATTTTTTTCATTTCCTTAATTTAATTCCTATATTAATTGATTTCTTCATTTTCTTAATTTAATCTCTATGTTAATCAATTTCTTCATTTTCTTAATTTAATCTCTATATTAATCAATTTCTTCATTTTCTTAATTTAATTCCTATATTAAATGATTTCTTCATTTTCTTATATTAATTGATTTCTTCATTTTCTTAACTTTATCCCTATATTAATTGAATTCTTCATTTCCTTAATTTAATCCCTATATTGATTTCTTAATTTTCTTAACTTAATTCCGATATTATTCAATTTCTTCATTTTCTTAATTTAATCCCTATATTAATCGGTTTCTTCATTTTCTTAATTTAATTGCTATATTAATCGATTTATTCATTTTCTTAATTTAATTCCTATATTAATTGATTTCTTCATTTTCTTAACTTCATCCCTATATTAATCGGTTTCTTCATTTTCTTAGTTTAATTCCTTTATTAACCGATTTCTTCATTTTCTTATTTTAATCCCTATATTAATTGATTTCATCATTTTCTTAATTTAATCTCTATATTAATCGATTTCTTCATTTTCATAATTTAATGTCTATATTAATCGATTTTTTTTCATTTCCTTAATTTAATTCCTATATTAATTGATTTCTTCATTTTCTTAATTTAATCCCTATATTAATCGGTTTCTTCATTTTCTTAATTTAATTCCTATATTAATCGATTTTTTCATTTTCTTAATTTAATTCCTATATTAATTGATTTCTTCATTTTCTTAACTTAATCCCTATATTAATCGGTTTCTTCATTTTCTTAATTTAATTCCAATAATAATCGATTTCTTCATTTTCTTATTTTAATCCCTATATTAATCGGTTTCTTCATTTTCTTAATTAAATCCATATATTAATTGATTTCGTCATTTTCTTAATTTAATCTCTATATTAATCGATTTCTTCATTTTCTTAATTTAATGTCTATATTAATCGATTTTTTTCATTTCCTTAATTTAATTCCTATATTAATTGATTTCTTCATTTTCTTAATTTAATCTCTATATTAATCGATTTCTTCATTTTCTTAATTTAATCCCTATATTGATTTCTAAATTTTCTTAACTTAATTCCTATATTATTCGATTTCTTCATTTTCTTAATTTAATCCCTATATTAATCAATTTCTTCATTTTCTTAATTTAATTCCTATATTAATTGATTTCTTCATTTAATTATATTAATTGATTTCTTCATTTTCTTAACTTTATCCCTATATTAATTGAATTCTTCATTTCATTAATTTAATCCCTATATTGATTTCTAAATTTTCTTAACTTAATTCCTATATTATTCGATTTCTTCATTTTCTTAATTTAATCCCTATATTAATCGGTTTCTTCATTTTCATAACTTAATCCCTATATTAATTGGTTTCTTCATTTTCTTAATTTAATCTCTATATTAATCGATTTCTTTATTTTCTTATTTTAATCCCTATATTAATTGGTTTCTTCATTTTCCTAATTGAATCCCTATATTAATTGATTTCTTCATTTTCTTAATTTAATCTCTATATTAATTGATTTCTTCATTTTCTTACATTAATTGATTTCTTCATTTTCTTAATTTAATCCCTATATTAATCGGTTTCTTCATTTTCTTAATTTAATTCCTATATTAATCGATTTTTTCATTTTCTTAATTTAATTCCTATATTAATTGATTTCTTCATTTTCTTAATTTAATCTCTATATTAATTGATTTCTTCATTTTCTTACATTAATTGATTTCTTAATTTTCTTAATTTAATTCCTATATTAATTGATTTCTTCATTTTCTTAATTTAATCCCTATATTAATTGATTTCTTAATTTTCTTAACTTTATCCATATATTAATTGATTTCTTCATTTTCTTAACTTTATCCCTATATTAATTGATTTCTTCATTTTCTTAATTTAATTCCTATATTAACTGATTTCTTCATTTTCTTAATTTAACCTCTATATTACTCGGTTTCTTCATTTTCTTAATTTAATTCCTATATTAATTGATTTCTTCACTGATAAACCTAATAATGCTTCACTTCTGTACATACTTGTCAGTCAAGACAAACTGCAAACAATAATCATAATAATCTGCCATAGAATAAAGCACCTGTAGATCAGGGTCATTGTTATTTGTTCTACTGATCAATCCTGATATACTGCACAGACCCAAATATGTTGGCATTTTATTGTAGATCTGGGTCTGTGCAGTTTGCAGTTGGACTCTACTCATGGTATATTAAAGTCATGAAACTGCAGCTTAATATCAACTGCCGTATCTAAACAAAGTAAATATATTTTTACCCATCATGCTCCTCACTACTGTTTTACTACCAACCAACTGCTACAGTTTAGGAGGGAATAAGCAGTTATAGTTTTGGTGTCCTTAGTTTGCAATTACATCACTAGCTAACCAGTCCAACAAGGTGACAGAATTTACTAGTTACCCACCTATGATTGGCTTGCCAGCTTGTCTGTGTATCAGCAAACTCCACTGACATCAAGGCAAAATGGAAAAAACTTTGACAAATTGATGAAGCAATGCTGGGTAAAATTCAAGTGTTGGTGCATCTTTTAGTCTAAACCCCGTCATGATTAAAAAATCGTGATGATCTTACCATCAGGTGCTAAAGAAACACCCTTTACTCTGGTCATCTCAAGATGAGGTCGCTCCTCAATATGAATTTCCTCTCCAGTCTTCATGTTCGGGTCAAATGTTGTAACTGGGCAAGCAACATAGAAAGGGATATTGTGATATTTTGCACAGATAGCCAGTTGGTATGTTCCAATTTTATTGGCTGTATCTCCATTCCTGACAACTCTATCAGCACCAACTACCACTGCTGAAATGCCCTTGTTCTTCATCACCATGGAAACCATGCTGTCACAGATTAAGGTGGCAGGTATCGTCTCGTACACAAGTTCATAGGCAGTGAGCCGAGACCCTTGGTTGTAGGGTCTGGTTTCAGTGCAGAATGCATGGTTCAGTTTGCCCAGTTCATGTAAGCGACGGACAACTCCTGTGAAGAATAAATAGATATACAGATGTTGAGAAATCCATTGCAAAGAAACCCAGTACAACTTAATGGCAATTACCCACTTCTGCTAATATAAAATCCTAGTATGGCAACCAAAATATATTAAAAATGAACGTGTTACAATATAATGAATCTTATATATTATCCAGTGTTAAATTATTATAAATTTTATATATTTTCCAGCAACAAACATGTGATCACTGAATTGTCCTTTGGTACCTACAGCAGGTTCCACAATTATCTCCATATAGTTGTTACATTTGGGTTCAAAGGACATACACCAAGTAAGGGTCCTACAACTTTATGTAAAATAAAGCTAAAATCTTCACAAAATCCAAAACCAGTGTTGCTTCCAGTAACAAGCCCAGCTACACAACTGACTGCTCTCCCACATTGATCTTATTTTAGTATAGGTTAGAGATAAGCGATTTTAATTAATTTAACGTTTGTGCCTTATCCAAGGGCATGAACTGGACAAGGATCAGTTAGCCATGGGAAGATAAACAACAGAACCTAACCTGTTGACAGTCTCGGGTATCAAATATCCAGAATGCATGGATTAATGTTCTGGACAACTGTCACTACTAACAGCTAAAATCTGATACAGGCACTGAGAGTGAAATCATACTGATAAACAAACATACACTGTTGAATGTTAGGTGATTGGCTGTCAGTAAGAGGTCACATGCATCAGCTACTCATTATCTGGCTGAAAAATGTTGATTACAACAATCTTGTGGGCCAAATCAAGCAGAAACATTTGCTGGGAAACCATATTTACAAAAGCTGGTTGCTCATGCACAACCATAACTTTCTACAATTTCTCAACAAGTCAAATCTATCTTAACAAACCATTGTCATGAAAGGCCAACTTTTCCATGCATGGATTAACTGCATCATTTACATAATGTAATTCCCTCTGAGAGATCATCTTTACTGAGAGACCACCTTATGCTTTTATAAGTGGAAATCTTTCAAGACAGTTTTACTGTACTGTCTTACCCGTTCATGTCAACATCCTCGGCCCGAGGAAATATTGTCGACATAGGCGGATGTCGAGATAAGTGTTGGGGGGGGGGGGGGGGCTGAAAAAAGATAAAAGTTAAAATTTGTCAGCAAAGGTAGTACTATAGTACCCTTACATCTATGTCATGGACAAATCAAGTTGAGGCTACGACATCGTAGCTACAGCAAAGGGTGACCAGTCGTCAGTGAATAGCATTTACACTTGGAGAAAACAATGAAAATGTTGAGTACATGAAGACATAATCAGTGTGAAATATGTTTGCATATTGACAAATTACATTTTGGTTACCTTTGTGTAGAAAATTCCAAATTAAAATATTGCATTGATCACATCCTGATACGAAAAACATTATGATATTCAATGTCGGCATTAGCACATGGTTGGATATTTGTTATTTACATGCTTCATGTACGTGTACTTAAATTGGCCTAGATTTTGGTCAGTCTGTTCCCATCTTATTGAGGCTACCATGCGGATGGGGCTATTCACAGGGAAGTGAAAAACTGTCAACAGTACATGTATTCCCCACAAATACTTTTATATCCGATGTTATGACGAACATTAAAGCGACTGAACCAACCACTTGTTGCAGCGAAGTTCTCCACACTAAGTTTTTTTGCAAATGCTTCATTGAACCGTTTTGATGCTTCTTCCACGTCTTCAAATGTAGCAGTCTTTTGCTTCTTCCTTTGGGAGCGCAGTTACATTCAACGTAGTATTTCTTTATAGACTCAGCAGCTTTCATCCTTCCTAAACGCGTGTTATTTTTAAGTGAAAAAAATTCACAGACCTCTTTGCGAGATGTTCATCTGTCAACTTCCTTAACAGCCAAATATTTAGTTTCCAGAGACTGTAAATTTAATTTGCGTTTCACACTGCTGTTGGTAGCCATCATAAAATGTAAATAAAGTTAAAAACGAAACTTTCACCGCAAAAAAAACTTTGTTTTAATCACTGATCACTTTCAAAGGTATCGGAAATGTGTAATCTGTATTTTCACGCAATTTTTAAATATGGGATTCAGAAAATCGCGTATACAGGAGTCCTCTGTATGCATCAATTTCCTGGACGGCAAATTTAAGGGCTTGCTAGTCCTGCTTCGACCACTTGTTGATTGGGAAATTGTGATATTTACAATGAGAAAATTCAGTGACTGAAAGACCCACAGATGTATATGTTGTTATTGTAAGAGTACATCTGAAGAACATAACCCACAAACTAGGCAGCAAGATCAAAGGCTTAACTAGCTGCAGAGTGGTGAGAAAATGTGCTGCTATGTGTTTTTTTTTATCCGACCGTTACATTAAAGCCTGGCAGCAAGATCAACTAATTGTTGAACAAAGTATGGGTTGGAACTGGCAGCTTGTCGACATAAATGATTAGAAAACAAAGGATTTGTTAAAGCTGGGAGCAAGGGCTTCTGTCGACATGTATGTTGATCTTTTATCTTGATGTCGACATAAGCATGACAATTTGATAGTAATAGTAGACCAAGGGACTGGGACTTTTTTGTTGACATAGGCGGCTTGTCGATATAAACAGGTAGGACTCTATTTAGTATTACCACTGTAAACAACTAACATACTAAATATGAAAAACTTTTTTTATCAAGAGAAAGATATGTTGATAGTTGATTTCACATTAATATATATGCTGAGTTTGATACTAGGCCGCCTATCCACCTCCTCCTCAAGTCAGTGTTACTTTTGTATTCTAAACTGTCCCTTAAGGTAATAAAGCCTGCTTCTAACCGATTTTCCCAACATTATGCAATGTATTTATTTTGCAATATGTTTATATGGCAGTGAAAAAACTGTAAATCAAGAAACTTTCATAAAATCTGCAAAGAAACATGGTTTGACAAAATGTCTTTCATATCAAAGCATATAAAGGCAAACACTGGATAAGTCATTAAAAAAATTATACAATGTAAATATTTGCCATTTACCAATATTCTAGGATTCTAATATATTATGATCTACTAATTATATTGAACAGGTGTTAAAATGTATTTAATGCAATATTTTATATGAATAAGAGAAAGGCTAGCATATGGATATGAAACTGAACATAATAGATTCTGATCCGATAACACATTATCCCTAGCCCAGGCAAGTAAAACACATTATCCCCAGCCCAACCAGCTTAGGCAAGTAAAATTATCCCTAGCCCAACCAGCCCAGGCAAGTAAAACTCATTATCCCTAGCCCAAGCAGCTCAGGCAAGTAATTTTTTTAAAATCCCTAGCCCAACTTGCTCAAAGAAATAAAAATCATTACCCCTAGCCCAACCAGCTCAAAGCAATTAAAAATCATTATTCCTAGCCGAACCAGCTCAGACAAGTAAAAATCATTATCCCTAGCCCAACCAGCTCAGACAAGTAAAAATCATTATCCCTAGCCCAATCTGCTCAGACAAGTAAAAATCATTATCCCTAGCCCAACCAGTTCAAGCAAGTAAAACTAATTATCCCTAGACCACTAGCTCAGGCAAATAACACTAATTATCCCTAGCCCACTAGCTTAGGCAAGTAAAACTAATTATCCCTAGCCCACTAGCTCAGGCAAGTAAATATCATCATCCTTAGCCCACTAGCTCAGGCAAGTACAAATAATTATTCTGCTTATAAAAGTTTACATCAGTAGTGACATAAAGAACAAAATTCAAACTATGAGACCAGTGCTGGGTCAGTTCAAGTGAAATTCAAACTGGTCACCCCCAGATTCAGTACCTGCATGTCAGCGGCAAGACTATTGAACTTATGATTTTATGTCAACATAACATATCAGCAGAACACAACCCAGCTGAAAATACATTATACACAAATAAATATATTAGCTGCTACATACCTAATGCAGTACCATACCCTGCAGTGGCAAGAGACCCTGTATTACAGTGGGTGAGGATGCAAACTGGCTGATCATTGGAGTAACCAAGGATGTGTTCGGCTCCATTCTTTCCAATTGCTTTATTGGTGGCTATGTCATCCTCCAGCATCAACTCTAACTCTTCTATCATTCTGAAATAAGAGTTAATCAATCAGACAAATATGTAAAGGCACCACATCTCTTTGTGAACTGCAGTGTACAGGCACATCTTGTGAACTGCAGTGTACAGGTGCCACATCTCCATGTAAACTGCAGTGTACTCCATAGATCTGTTAGTATCATACTTATAAATTCTAGTGTACAGTGTACACCCCAAAAAAGAAATGATTATTCTGTTTGTAATTGGAGTCTACAATGCTTTTAACTTAAGTCTAAACTGTCATAATTGGAATCTACACTACTGGCAACTAGAATTCTATACTTGACAGTCTACACTGTAATTAGTTTACACTGCAATTGCAGTCTACATGGTTATTAATTGGAATATATAACAAATGAGATGTGGCAGAAAACCCTCACTATAAAGAACCATGCAATTAAAAAAAATTCACACACAATGGACTTTGTTGACTTTCCATATCATATATGAAATTGTGCAAAGTATTAAATCTAACAAAATGAAAACCATACAACTGCTTGACATCATCCTTGCTGTAGTTTTCATCATCTGTTAAGGCTTGTGCAAGGGCAGAAAACCGATGGGCTGCCTCCTTCATATTTACAGCTGTTGGCCGTGATGTGACGAGGTATTCAAGCTGTTTGCAGATGTGGTCTACAAGTGACTGCTTGTTGTCAAACTCCTTATTGTGAAGTTCAACCGCCAGACTAAGGCAGCCAACAATGGCGATTGCTGGTGCACCTCGCACCTAGCAAGAGATAAGAAAAGATAAGAAAATGAACATGCTTTACTCAAAATTATGTGCTGCTTTTAGTAGCAAAAACTAAATGGCTTGCAATGAGCCACATGTACAAAGTTTAATATGAAACAGCTAAATGAAAATAATAAACAAAGATGTAAACATCAATAATAGAGCTCACATGTATTAAATATCTACTGTTGTAGTCTTCTGCAACCACGGTTAACATTATTTATTTAGCAGAAATTAAATGAAACTAAAATAAACTTGTAAATGTTGATCTTGTGACAATTCATACAAGACATAACAATTCAAAATAAATCCTTATCTATACTATCAAAGTAAAGGTGCTCTAATGAGTTTATACCAAGAAACCCAAGTGGCTCTGGATTGTTCATCTGCCTAATAGCCAAATGTAGTAGATGTTGACAAGACATCTGGGTCATTTGGATGCTTTCAGTAGAAATGTACTAACTTAGCCTTGAACTTTTAACTTTTAGCTGGTTCTTCAAAAGATGAGAAGGTGGTATGTGTGTGTGTGTGTCCACAAATTTGGGTCCAGGCATCTCATGTAGAAAAGTCCAGAAAATATCTTTATTATTTTAGAAAAAGTTACTCCGAGATCTTGGACTACTTGATCTCAAACTCTAGGGTATTTTCCTTACCCCAAGTGCAACCATAGATTATGGAGAAAGTGTAGAAATTATTTTTTTTTCTTCTGTTAGTCAGTGACCACAGCCTTTGATTTCCTCACCCCAAGTACAAGCAATACACGAGATCTGATAACCATGAATAGTAAAGACCAAAAGGTTTTTCTATGTGCAAGTCACTAATGGTAACATCATTTGTATATCAATGGGGAAAAGGTGATACATTGCAACTGCCGTCTGAAATCTGCATCCTTGTTCTGCTACTGTTCTGAAACGATTTACATTACACGACAATTTCCACGGACCAGTCTGGTAAAGAAAGAATGATAACCTAGTGATACACATTTCTTATAACTAAACCAGATTCCATTTGCTGTTGTAGAGCAGTAGGTCATTTTATACATTGCATAGGTTATAAAGACAAACGAAAACTAGATCAAGCTGAAACCTCAGAGAAAAAAGCGAGAAAAAAAGTGCTTAGAATTCTTCACATTTTGTAGAAATACCATGTTAAAAGCACTTCTTACATTAACCATAATTAGTGTATAATAAAAATTATTACATCTCTATCGTCAATTTACTACTTTTGTGTATTGCTCCTTACCTGCATTAGTTTTATTGCACGCCAAGCATCACTAGTATCATTCATAGGAATGAACTCGTGTGAGTCTGGAATCAGCAACTGGTCAAGAATCTCAAGTTGTCCATGCTTATATTTGATGGATTCCAAAGTCAATTTCATCTTTTTGTTAGATGTCATGTCCTCCGATCTTTACTATCAAAAACAGAGACCTAGTACTGGAGATAACGTTTACCACATGCTACGATGTCAACTTGCTTTGTTGTGGTTGACGAGGTAAGAGTAGGGTTACTGATATTAGTACTAGCTTATCGCGTGCTTTGTTATCGTTCACGTAAGCAGTTAGTGCCTTATCTGTGTTCATACGAAAGTTAAATTGTACTCATGCATAATCACATTATCGGACATATTTATATAACATTTTTGAGCTATTAAATACTTATAATAATTAGAATAATTTAACCCCATTCTAAAGAAGAATCGTGTTTATGAGTACCAATCAATGCTTGCTGTTGTTTTAGCTCTTCACCGAAGAGGTATAACATGAAACTGGAATTCGAAATGTTGTCGTTTTTTCAAGTAGACTATTAGTTCTTTACTTGCGTCATCTATTGTTATTATTTTTTTCGACATATCTAAAGAATATATGAAACAATGGAGACATGTTATGAATTTGAAGGCGAAGACAGGTGAAAACGTGTTCAATGAAAGGAATAGACATTTGGCGCATGTGTTATCATAAACCACGATTATGACAAGATGAAGACCCCCCTCCCCGTACAAAGAGAGCGTAGTTTATATTTTGCAGTCTTTCTCTTCTTTATACCAGAATTTATTATCAGCTGTCAATGGTGGTCAAGGCTTGTCCTCATCACTACAGCGAATCCGAGTTTCCTCTGACCCTTGCTACCCCATTTTTTTATATTTGGATTTTTCATGTTGGTAGCTAGGGTCAGATTAAACTCGGACTACAGCGAATAGTGCACAGATACATCCCAAGCCATATTATTCAATTGTTGGCCACTGAAACCGTGATAGAAAATGACAATTCGACTGATCTATGTAAAGACAGGGTTGCTCATCGGGCATATAAGAGCGGTACAATACACCATATATTTTTCATATCTCCATACATCATGGTGAGAGTAGAATATGTGCTGAGGATTAGGACCCCTGCCTAACATATCTTCATGTGACTTGGTACTAATATTAGTACCCCAACTTTGCGGACAGGGTACTATCATAAGCATATGTGTATCAACAGAGCAGCCAGGTGTAATTCGCACCCAGCACTTTATTCAGCCCTCCATATAAAAAAAATCAACATGTTCCTTACATTTATTGAAAGAAATTAAATATTACTCTTGCTTAATACCAGAATTGCTGCATGTCACTGTATAAATAGGTGTAAAATATTGTTTACCTTCTTTCTTTGATATTTTCATTTTAATCATCTGCGATATTATTTTAACCGATAATTATAATGACATTGTTGCCTTATTTGGAAATGGGTTGTAGTTGTAGTAAATATGGTATGCATTTTAAACATTGTAGGATATCCAAATATGGCATGGTTAGATCTATTTGGAAATTGAATTACTGTGAGAAATCTGTGTTATCTGTGTTATAGTGGACAAGTTGTGGTTAGTGTAAACATTTAAATATAATTTACCTGATATAAGCTTACTTACATTATTAGATAAACTTATTGAAGAACATTAATTTGTAAATTTTAACCAATCACCTTTTTGTCCTTGAAAATAGTTTAATTTTCTCAATTGTAATGCATAGGATCAGATTATTGCCTGAACTACATGGAGGCAACATAGCTACATGTGATGTAATGAAATCTTTTATTGAAAGACTAATCTTGGTTGATAGAAACAGAAAATTAATCCAGTGTTTAAAATGGTATTATTATGCAAAATGTCTAATAAATCATGAGGAATATTTTAACCCTGTAAATACAAATAAAATTCATTGAATGCCATTAAACATCACAATGCCACTATCAGTGCATAGCTTAATTTTGCATGTATGTATCAGTGAATGATGTAATATCTCTCCTATTTATTAATTGTCCATATAGAGAAATAAGTAAATAAATAAAGCATATTTGCAAGGGTAAAATTATGGGTGTAGAAGCAATTATTGCAGTAGAGCAAGAGACCAATAATTGAATATATGAACAGTCTTTATCACATGCATTTCGGACATAAATATAAAAAGTAGATAAAAGCTGATATATTGGATATGCATAAAATACATGTATAAATCCTGGCACCTTATCATATGGGGAAAAGGTCAAATTTCATGAAACAAATT
Organism: Unio delphinus; assembly: GCA_029339505.1. NCBI lineage: Eukaryota > Metazoa > Mollusca > Bivalvia > Unionida > Unionidae > Unio > Unio delphinus. Next base: position 14,289,394 of record JAQISU010000110.1, read on the forward strand.
AAAACATATCACCAAACTTTCATCTGGGAATGCAAGGCAGTTAAGAATAATAATTAGCATACATCTCAATGCATTTGGCATACAAGTAAACTTGCACCTTAAAGACAAGAATATTGACAGTGTTCAACTAATTAGGAAACACAAAGGCATTATTCCTCAACCACTCTCATACTTTGCAAATATTACGTGTACATGTTAAGATCTGTTTGCAAAAAAATGTAAAATATCCTGTACTCTTACATTCTATTACCGTATTTTCCGGCGTATAAGTCGAGACTTTTTGACTTGAAAGTTCGGTCTTCGTCTTATACTCCGAATCGACTTATACATATATGGATTTTGTCATTGAAATTGCATCGACTTATATATGGATTACAGTATCCGGTATGCTATTGATATTGCTCTATAATCGGCATAATCGAAAACAGGTCACATAGAAGTACAAATTCATGTTAAATTACTATGTCAATAAATTGTCATAAAATAATATGACTGCATTTATATTTGTAAGTTTTGTCATTATTTATTTTGCATTCTGCGTGTTTTTTCTTATTTCTCAACCATAAAATAAAAGAAAACAATTACCGGTAAAAACTTCACCGGGCCGCATAGCACACTTATGATCTATACTCTGTAGTGTACTGTACTAATTCAAAGCATATTGTTTGTTCCTAAAAAAAAAAAAAGATATGAAATAACTTGTCCATTAATATTTGATTTTTCAGTATAATGTTGGACACAAGTGAGCAATTACCGGCATAGCTTTTTTTATTGATCTAATTGATCCTACAAAGGGATGTAATCCATATTAACTCGAGCGTTCTATGATTATTTATAAAATAATGTAGATCATGCATTCTACTGAATCCCCCAAATCATATGTTTCTACGGTACTTTATCATTTTAGCTGTGCTGATATTTATAGGGACATAATTCAGTGGTTAAAATACAGCCAGTTCTGCCTGCTGTATTTATTAGAGTACATCAAAAGAACATGACGCAATAGCTGGGTGGCAAGTTCAAAGAACTTTGACTAGCAGCTTGGGTGGGAAAATGTGCTGAAATTTACAATGACTGAATTCAGAGACAGAAAGATCCTGAGATGTACATGTAGTTATTATAAGAATACACTTTATCTTCCACTATTTAATCTACGGACATGTACTATTTCATCATTCATTACGTACGCCCGTTACGTAATTTTTGTTATTTTCTTTTCATTGAATTCAGTCACATAATGATCTGTGACAAAATTATTGAATATTTTACATCCATGTGTGGATATTTTCGATGGAAATATTTGTATTATGGATTCAATATATGTTACAAGATTCGCTGGTGAGTACACGGTGTTGATACTCTTTTCATGCAATAGATTATACATGTATATATAAATTAGACATGTGTATGTACCAATGCATGGTTCTCTGAATAAAGTACCATAATTGTATTTGACAAAGTTTCTCAAATAAATTACCGTAGGTTTAAACTTTCAACTGGAAGGAATGATCATAGTTCTTGTTGCAATGGATATTGCCGGTAATATGGAATATCATAAGACGATACCATCAATATTCATGCAACCAGAAGTTACTACCGGTAGTATAAAATACAAAGCCAAGTTATTGACTTGGCCTCGTCTTATACTCCAAATCGACTTGTATATGGACGAAGGATGGAAAATTTACAAAATTGGTCAATTCGACTTATACTCCGCATCGACCTATAGGCCGGAAAATATGGTATATTCCTTTGGTAAACTTCTCAAATTACTAACCTGTAGTGAGCAATATCACAAGTAGCAATTTAAAGTAATCATGCATTTTATTCCAGCTTATAACTGTATCTAAAGATAATCTAAAATGAAAAACAAATGAACATACAATAGTACAGAAACATCAACATTAACAAAATAACAAATGCAGGAAATAAAAATATTAACCTCACTGCAATCCATGTAGCCAGATATCCATTAGAGCTGAAATACATTGTAAAAAATATCCTAGAACCATAACAAATCCATTACTCTAAGTTTGTCACAAAGTATGAATGCATGGACAAAATATATTAATATATTTTAAACTGACCAATTGGAAAGTAGGTTATTGGTTGTCCTATAATTGGAACAAAACAGAATGAACAGTAATCAGGGTATCTTGATTGCTCAGATGGAGAAATAAAAAAAAAAGGTAATCCTGACTCAAGGTCATCTAATTGACTAATGGACAGACCATAATAGAAGATTAACAACTATATTTTTTGGCCTATAGGTCCATTGTAGCTGATGCAACTACAGTGCAACTACAAATGAATATTATATCTAATTGTACCTAATTAAGACAGGACTATTATATAAAACAATACAAGCACTTAATTGTACATAATTAAGACAAGACTGTTATATAAAATGATACCAAGTAGCTAATTGTGCCTAATTATGACAAGACTATTATATAAAATGATACCAAATAGCTAATTGTGCCTAATGATGACAAGACTATTATATAAAATGATACCAAATAGCTAATTATACCTAATTATGACAAGACTATTATATAAAATGATACCAAGTAGCTAATTGTACCTAATTAAGAGAGGACTATTATATTAAACAATACAAGCACTTAATTGTACATAATTAAGACAAGACTGTTATATAAAATGATACCAAATAGCTAATTGTGCCTAATTATGACAAGACTATTATATAAAATGATACCAAGTAGCTAATTGTACCTAATTAAGACAGGACTATTATATAAAACAATACAAGCACTTAATTGTACATAATTATGACAAGACTATTATATAAAATGATACCAAATAGCTAATTGTGCCTAATTATGACAAGACTGTTATATAAAATGATACCAAATAGCTAATTGTGCCTAATTCTGACAAGACTATTATATAAAATGATACCAAATAGCTAATTGTGCCTAATTATGACAAGACTATTATATAAAATGATACCAAATAGCTAATTGTGCCTAATTATGACAAGACTATTATATAAAATGATACCAAATAGCTAATTGTGCCTAATTATGACAAGACTATTATCTCATTTTTTTATGCAGTTAAGACTTGACTGTTATTTAAAATGCCAAATTATCTGATTCTGGTTTGCTGTCATGGAGAATATCTAAAATGTGATTTACAGTTTATGATCATTTCAAGCTTATCCTAAAGAGGTTCAGAGAAGGAAATGCACTAACTGATATACATACACGACATCCAATTGATGGGATATATGTCGAGATAAGAAAATGCAAAATGCCCATAATTTGTTGCACGTAAAAATCTCAGGACATTTGCGATTTGAGTTTTCCTCATTACTATTCATTTCGTAAATAAGTTTAGTTCAAATTAATCATGAACAGTTATCAAGCTTCGGTTGTTAATGGCAGTACCACAATTGGCAATGGCTTCATAAGATAAAAGCACACCTATTCCATCTGTTAGGGAGATACAATTTAATTTTGTAAAGGGGCAGAGGACATAATTGCTTAAATGCTTAAAACAATATATTTGTAGATATACTTTGTAGTATAAAATGACATTAAATTCCTTTTTTCCTTGAAACAAATTTATCTTGTAAAAAAAAGAGGAAATAAATATCCCATTTGGAATAAACATTCTAGCCCCATACATTAAATGGTCAGTCTGTTGTAGAAAACATGCAGTCAGAAATAAACTAGTTCAGAGTTGTGTATATTGAGCCTCAAATCTGTGCCATTACTGCTTAAGAATTAAGGATGTATTTGATGTTTTAAATTAACAAAAAACAAGTATGGCCATTTGCCACCCCAGTTTTTTTCCTGAATGACTCCCTTTTTAAACTGTTGGAGATATTGGGTCCCACTTTTTCCATCTCTTGACCTTGAATGAACACTGAATTTCTTCTTTAAAAAATATGATTGTTAATGACTTATTAATGAGAATAACAGAACTGGATAAAAGCTTAGACTAACTGTATTGTATGGAGACAGTGAGTACTTCCAATCGCTGAATGGGGAAATATATCTTAGCCATTGATACAAGAAAGGACATGAAAATTCAAAGTATCCAAATTAAGAACATTAACACAGTAATTAAAATGTGATAACAAGGATGTAACAAATTTGTCAAATTAAATCGTTCACATTAATGATTATTTGTTTGGCGAGTTCTTAGATATTTTTCATAATCATTAGTGATAAAGTACCATATTTTCTGGCCTATAAGTCGATTCAAAGTATAAGTCGAATTCACTAATTTTGTAAATTTTCCATCCTTCGTCCATATATAAGTTGATTCGGAGTATAAGATGAGGCCAGGTAAATATCTTGGCTTCGTATTTTACACTATTAATGGTTTCATATGATATTCCATATTACCGGCAATCGTGAAATTTCATTACCGATGATAACATGATTGTGATTTTACTTCTGAACTTATCACTACTATATCCTATTATCAATTGACACAGCTGAATAAACAGTTCATGCTTGTTTTATTATAATTGAAAGCACATCCATGTTGTAGTTCATTTTATTACCTGTAGTTACAAACGTAACTTATATAAACGTTCAATGACACAATCCATATATAAGTCGATTCGGAGTATAAGACAAAGACTTGACTTTCAAGTAAAAAAGTATCGACTTATAGGCCGGAAAATATGGTAAATATGGCGTCCTGTTGCATCTGGAATGAAATAATGATTACAGTTTTCATATACTGATTATAATGTTCATTATAAGACTCGTATAATTGCCCGTCCTTTGATGGGAATAAAAAAAATGTTTTCAAAAAAATTGGGATGAGTAAATTTTAAACAAATTTTGAAGACAAAAATCCAAAGATAGTGAAAAAAATCAATTAGTGATACCATCACAAGTTTTGAACTCATGACATCTTATTTGGCAGCTAGGAAACAGACAGATGTGGGTGTTTATGTATAAGATTAATTCTTGGCATCTCCATAATCATCCAGTCACAAGTTTTCTTGGATATATTAGTGATATTGCAAACATTTTAGGACAACGATGTCATCAGTTTGTTACATTACATCTTTACCTGATAAATATAGTAGTGGGATGATGTATCGAATGCAGAAATTTTAGGACAAGAAGAACATCTCATTGGTGTTTTCTCTTAAGTCTTTTTGTGAAGTTAATTTTCTTCATTGTCCTGATGAGGGATTCCCTCCATTTATCTAATCTGCTGTTTCAAAATTAAGTAACAAGGACAACTTTTAATCACTGAAAATTTGTTGGAGATTTTGTCAGATATTTAACATTATTTTTGTGACACCATTTTTAACATGGGGAGTGCTGGTATGTGTGTATTACAGACACTTGTTTTAGTTAAGAACCTGTGTTAATCAGATATATGTAGACCATTCTTTACCTAACATTTTTTCTTTTTCTTTTTCAGCCCACCATCTCTGTTGGAATTTTTACCAGCTGGAGTTTTGTTTGAAATATTTAAACACCTAGATTGGCAAGATTTGTGTCAGATCTCTCAGACCTGTACTAGATTTCATGAAATATGCAAAACAGCCACATTATGGTATGCCATTTTAACAATTTTTTTGTTTCTATTATATAGCTGCATGTACATAATTTTATTATGATCATAATGTGTAAATAGCTCTGATTCCAATACCTAATTTTCCTTTAAATTTTAAAAAAATAAATTATATATATATATATATATATATATATATATATATATATATATATATATATATATATATATATATATATATACACACATACAAATAGAGAGAGAGAATACATACAGAGAGAGAGAGAGAGAGAGAGAGAGAGAATACATACAGAGAGAGAGAGATTTTTAGAACATTATAGTATGTTTAAGAAACAAAAAAGAACAAAGTATTCAATACATCACAGTATGGTTACGGAGGAATTCGCTCTCTGATGCTGACATGGTTTGCAACTTTGTATCATTTATAAACACTGTAGATTAATCCAAAGTAAAGTGCACACATACCGTTACATAGAACTATATTATTGTACGTTACTTGGTGTAATTTCTATTTCAAGGTTTTAATCCAGCACAAATTCTTTTCTCTCTCACTTCACATTTCTATGTAGTTTGTCAGTTATGCATGAGAGGGGAGGGGGAACAGAAATCAGAAAGGATTGTGATGAAAATGTGTACCATATTAAATTTATTTAGAAAATGAACATTATTAATACTTTTTATCATTTTTTTCTTCATACATCACTAATGATTAATGTGTGAAAATTCATCATTGATCTAGGATCAAGTGCAGACGGTCACTAGAATGTTTATGCTTATTATCGTGCCATGGGCAGATCACAATTTGATATACTAATAGTTTTGGTATATCAAATTGCTTTATACCAATACTTTAGATGCCATGTTATTTTTTTATGTATGTGATATATATATTTGTTCTGAGTAATGCATTATGGAATATAACAAATTAACACAATTTGCTTTTCATATTTGCTATAATATAAAAGCTATGTTGTACAAATAAATTTAGTGACAGTATCATGCCCAAGCCTGACTGGATATTGAACTTTTACACCATTCTGTGAGATAATTAAATTAATACTACCGTTAATTTAAAAAAAAGTTCATCCTTCTGCACTCTGCACACCAGGAACAAACAGCAACTATATCTCCAAGATTACTTTTTTAGTCAAGGGAATTTCTCTTTCCCAATTAACTGCTATTGTCTTTTTTTTTTACCTCTGACCTCATTATCCTTATTCTGAGGTAAAATAAGGTAGCTGCTAGTCATTTAAAAAAGAATTTGAAAAGAAAGCATTCTCTAGACAAATTTGGATATTTATAATTAAAAGTAAATCTCATCCAAATAATTAGGAATATATACCACTGTCGAGGTAACAACTGATAATAATTGGTTGATTAATAGCAAAGAAATCACCTAGTCTTAATGCAACAAGTTGAATGTTTATGATAGAACCAAAACTCCTATGACCTTATTAAATTAAAGGGAAATTTATAACTTCCCAGATAGTCAAATAAGACTTACATATAGAATGTGGTAAAACAAAAAAGATAGCTTTAAATTTTATTTGATCTATAGGAATACATTCACCTTCCAGCAGCGCTTGTAATCCACTACCATGCAATTAGGTGTCACTTTGTTGAGGAATTACACACAGTATACACTTACTTATAAGTTGAGTCTCTACTAAGTAACAGAAAAGAGCAAAATCAAACAAGTTTAGAAAAATTCAACAAATAATTTATTTCCTTGAATACAAAGTGAAAATTTTAAAAGAACTTTAAGTATTGTGAATTAAATTCCAAATACCCCTAAAATGTCCAATAGAATTCCAGTGGTATTCCAAATACCCCTAAAATGTCCAATAGAATTCCAGTGGTATTCCAAATACCCCTAAAATGTCCAATAGAATTCCAGTGGTATTCCAAATACCCCTAAAATGTCCAATAGAATTCCAGTGGTATTCCAAATACCCCTAAAATGTCCGAAATAATTCCAGTGGTATTCCAAATATATCCAGTACTGAATGTAGTCTCAAATGTGGAAAATGTCAATGGTCTGGATTGTTGTTGTAGGGTTTAACACCATTTCTCAGCACACGATAGGCTATACATGGCAGTCAGTATTAATCGTGGAGGAAGAACCTGGGAAAACCCCAGAAAGAACCACCTACCCATGAGAAGCTACTGACAAGCTTTCTCACATACCCACATTGGCCGAATCTGAGACTTGAACCCACGCAGACAGAGGTGAGATGGCAGTGATCAGTAATGGAGAGCACTTTAGACTACTTGGCCACTCGGAGCCAAGGCCTGGATTGTGATGATGCTCTAACGGTCTTTTGATGTATCGCAACGCCATTTGTCAACACACCTGTTGATTAGTCTGACCTTTGACCTTCAGCTAGGGATTGTATGGCATTACTTTAGGTACTATATTTAATGATACAAATGTTTTCACTGGAAAATATATAAAGTTTGATTTTATTTTGTAATAGTAAAATTTTTAGTAATGATTATGGCTACAAGACCTGGCTTTCACCTTGATATAAATTATCATGCAATATCTAAACTTTCACTTGACATGCCTCTAACTCTAAATATTGACTGTTTTATTTCTCAGAAGTTGATTTTTTATTTTTGTCACTTAGACTTATTCATGGATATTTTCAATTGTTGCTTTCATAGGCATCAAATGAGAACACTGGATTTTCGGCATTGTGCTGTTCCTGCTGCAGAGAAGATACTGGGCATGTTGAGAAGAATCCCCAGAGCAGGTAATTATACTATTAATTTAAACCAAATGAGCCTCAAATTCCAACAAGTGTTTGGCAATTTTAGAAAAATGGAAACGCTTTTGGGGCGATAAATGCAAGCTATATTGATATATTATATTTGTAAATTGAAAACAGTTATTGCATTTTTTTTTAAAAAGTTCTTTTTGTATCAATATTTAAAAATGTAACAGCAAAGGAAGACATTGTATATTCAATATACATTCAAAACTGAATGTTTCTGCAATGTTCAGCACATGAAGGAACTTTTTGATACAGTAAATGATTGGCATATTAAATTTCTTGAAGGAAATTTTATTTTAATTATAGCTTGTGTGCAATCCTATTTCCTGTGAGTACTTTTAATCAACATTTGTACTGTTGTTAATCATTCTTATTTATCTTTTATTATCTAATTACCCCTTTTTACACACTATTTATACAGCACCCACTGATTGGGATCCTTCTTATATTTTCGCCATATCATGTTTTTCTTGTGCTTTTAGTGTTCATCGGTAAGAAGCTGTTTTGAAATGTAGAATTTTATCATATACCGTAACCTTTATTGTGGTGCTTAAGAGCCATACTGATGTAGCCTTATGTTGCTGATGTGCCGTAGAATCCACAGTAAATCAGTCAATTAACTTTTTGAAAGTAGCAGTTGAAAAAGCAGATTTACTCACTTATTAGGCTGAAATGCTACCAGGTTTTTATATGAGCAATTTCCATTTCATCTTTTGATCTGATCTGACCTTTAGGCAGAAAAGCAGCTTAGTTTGGAGTTTTAGTCTTTAAGATATATATTTCCTACCATATTTCTCTGTAATCCATGATCCCTGAAGCACCTTATGTAGGTATTAATACATGAGTGGACACTCCCAGTGGCATGTCGTGCTCCTTCGGGAGTAGCCTGCCCATCTTTGGTCCTCACCAGGCGCTCAGCCCTCACCTGTGGCTCCAAGCAGCTGTAGCATGCACAGCGGCCACACCACGGGCAACGGCTTCGACTGGCCGGCTAAACCAGGTGGAGGGTAGCCGACGGGCCTTAAACCCTCGGTGACTTAGGAGCTTGCCTATCCTTGCATGTAAAGCCAGATTCGGCAGAGTGGGCGGAAGAGATCAACTGGGTGATCCAACGGCCACAAAGGCGAATCTGCAAACGCTTTGTGGAGAGCGTAGGGTATGACAAGGCACGGAAGACGTCATAGCCATCCAATGCAGCCGAAGTAGTCCCCAGCCGTGACGAATCTTCGTACCACTGAGTTCTAACTACCAAGGCAGAGAGAGTGAGACTGTCTCTGTGCAAAGGCTGTTTCACTTTAATCTCCTTCACGCACAGGTTATGTTGTGCACCTATCATTCATCCTTATCATCACACTCATTGTTTCTTACCTACACCTACCAAAGTCCTACGGCGATGGGCGACTGGTGACGCAACAGGTGGAGATGACCACTGGGAGTTGTAGTCAGAGACCTGCACGTAGGCGGCCCTTGGACAAATGGTCGCTCTGCTCTGTACCCAAGGCAGCAGAACAGTTCGGCAGCACCCAGGGGTGACTGAGCAGACCTTTTTAGGACGGCGCTGCTTACCCTGAATAAGGAGAGGCCTAGAAAAGGTGGCCTAAAAAAAGCTTGCCTTGTAAAAATCTGGTCAGCATACCGCGGCTGGCAAGATCATCCAAATCTGCGGTCGAAAAAATCAAAGAAAAATACTTATTATTGGAGCATGGAACATCCGTACTCTCATGGACAAAGAAAACGTATCAAGACCCCACAGGAGAACAGCTCTAGTTTCTAAGGAGCTAGCACGCTACAATATTGACATCGCAGCCTTGAGTGAAACCAGGTTCGCAGAAGAGGGTTCTCTTACTGAGCTAGCCAGCGGCTACACATTCTTCTGGAAAGGAAAAGCCCAAAATGAGGACAGGATCCATGGAGTCGGCCTGGCTATCAAATCAAGTCTTCTGAAGCAGCTCCCGGAAATGCCGGTCGGTATCAATGAGAGGCTAATGAAATTGAGAATACCTATAAGCCACAAACGGCACGCAACAATCATCAGTGCATATGCCCCTACCCTATCGAGTCCAGCAGAAACCATCGAGCAGTTCTATACGGACCTCAGCTCTGTACTTAGCTCAATTCCAGCTGACGACAAGATCATACTACTGGGGGACTTCAATGCCCGTGTTGGCTGCGACTATGTTCGATGGAAAGGTGTGCTTGGCAAGCACGATGTCGGCAGAATGAACAGCAATGGCCTGCTCCTACTCAGCAAATGCACAGAATTTAACCTCCTAATCACAAACTCAATGTTCAGAATGGCGGACAAACACAAGAACACCTGGATGCACCCCAGATCTCGCCAATGGCACTTAATTGACTATGTAATAGTATGCAGTGTGATGCCAAGGATGTCCAAATCACCAAGGCCATGCGAGGAGCAGAATGCTGGACAGACCACAGACTTGTCAGAACTACCCTACAGCTGCACATTGCCCCTCACCACCTAAGACATCCTAAGCTTGTGCGCACAGCCCTCAACGTTGTCAAACTGCAGCAGCCTTCCACCCAGCTCGATTTCCAGAAGAGACTAGATGACATGCTGTCAACAAACGGACTGTTATGTGGAAACGCCTCTGAAAAATGGAACAAGCTCAGGGACATAATAAGAGAAACAGCTATGGCAACCATGGGTCCAAAGAAGCGAATACATCAAGACTGGTTTGATGAGAACAACGCTGCCATTGAAGATCTGCTTGCCAGAAAAAATAAAGCTTTTATGGACTGGCAGAATGACACAAACTCCATCCCCAAAAAAGATCGCTTCAAATCCTATCAGGCTGAAGCTCAGAGAGAAATCCGCAAGATGCATGACCAATGGTGGGAAAAGAAAGCTGAGGAAGTGCAAAGCTATGCCGACACTAACAACTCCAAAGAGTTCTACAACGCCATCAAGTCAATTTTCAGCCACACAAAGTCAAGCTCTACGCCCTTACTTGCTGCAGATGGCAGTACACTAATAAAAGACAAGAATGGCATTAAGGAAAGATGGAAAGAGCACTTTAATCAGCTCCTAAACCTGCCCTCATCAGTCAGCCAATCTGTTCTTGACCAAATACCCCAACAGCCAATGCTCAACCAACTGGATATTCCGCCAAAGATGGAGGAATTGAGAAGGGCCATTAAACAAACAAACTGTGGCAAGGCACCTGGAAAGGATGGTATCCCAGCGGAGGTGTACAAGACTCTCAGTAAGCAGTCTCTGGAGGCATTCTATGACATGCTAATCAGCATCTGGACGGAAGAAGAGATGCCAGACGACCTCCGCGATGCATCAATTGTGGCCCTCTATAAAAACAAAGGCACACGTATGGACTGCAGTAACTACAGAGGCATCTCCCTGCTTTCCGTTGCTGGAAAAATACTTGCTCGCATCTTGCTCAACAGGCTTATTGCAGCAGTGTCAGAAAATAAACTCCCCCGAGTCTCAGTGTGGTTTTTGCCCAGACCGCAGCACCGTTGACATGATCTTCGCAGTGAGACAAGTCCAAGAGAAGTGCCTTGAGCAGAACATGAATCTATATGCTGTCTTCGTGGATCTGACAAAGGCTTTCGATACAGTCAACAGAGATGCACTGTGGGTAGTACTCAAGAAACTTGGTTGTCCTCAAAAGTTTACCAACCTCATCCGGCTCCTCCACATTGACATGAATGGAGAGATTCTCTCAGATGGTGAACCCTCAGAGAAATTCCCCATATCTAATGGTGTCAAACAGGGCTGTGTACTCGCTCCAGTACTCTTCAACCTCTTCTTCACACAGGTACTACTCCATGCCATACGGGACATTGACACTGGCATCTACATTAGGTATCGCCTGGATGGATCAGTGTTTGATCTCCGTCGCCTAGCTGCAAAAACCAAGACACTAGAAAGACTCATCATTGATGCACTCTTTGCAGATGACTGCGCCCTCATGGCCCATGAAGAGACTCACCTACAAGCAATCGTGGACAGATTCTCTGAAGCCTCCAACCTATTTGGACTCACAATTAGTCTAGGAAAGACAGAAGTCATCTTCCAGCCCGCCCCAAACACTGTCCATTCGCAACCCTGTATCACCATTGGCGACACGCAGCTGAAGAATGTGGACAGTTTCAAATACCTTGGCAGCACAATATCTAGTGATGGCTCTTTGGACAAAGAGATCACTGCGAGGACCCAAAAAGCCAGTCAAGCACTAGGACGACTCCGAACCAAGGTCTTGCAGCACAAGGACATACGTCTGTCAACAAAGCTGAAGGTATACAATGCAGTTGTCCTCACGTCTCTATTATATGGCTGTGAAACGTGGACACTCTACAGAAGGCACATCAGACAGTTAGAACAATTCCACCAGCGCTCCCTGAGATCCATCATGCGGATCAAGTGGCAGGACCGAATCACCAACCTGGAAGTCCTTGATAGAGCCAACACAACAAGCATCGAAGCCAAAATAATCCAGGCCCAGCTTCGATGGACTGGCCATGTCATCCGCATGGATCAAAACAGAATCCCAAAGCAGTTGTTCTATGGCGAGCTATTCCTGGGGAACCGAAACCAAGGCCACCCTCAAAAGGTACAAAGACAACCTCAAGACAAACATCAAGTGGGCAGACCTTCATCCACGCCAGCTCGAGCTCGCTGCCTCAGACAGAAAGCATTGGCGAGCCCTGACCAGAAAAGCCTGTTCCTCCTTTGAGGCTGACCGTCGCCAGCGTCTTGCTGCAACCCGTGAGAGACGCCACAGAAATGTATCCCAGATACCATCAACCACCGGTGTCCCATGCCCCACCTGCAATCGCATGTGTTTATCAGAATTTGGACTCCGGAGTCACATGCGCATCCATCGTTGAAGGAAAGTGCACAACTTGTCTTCCTCGACTCGAGAGACTACCAAGAAGAAGGACACTCCCAAGCATTCTAGCTTGTATTGTATGGCACATTTAGATCTTAGGGACCTTTTGTAGGTATTAACACATGAATGGGCATTCCCAAACATCCTAGCTTGTATTGTACGGCACATATGTAGGTATTAATACATGAATGGACATTCCCAAACATCCTTGCTTGTATTGTACGGCACATATGTAGGTATTAACACATGAATGGACACTTACAAGCATCTAATCTTGTTTGGCAAATTCAGATCTACAGCCCTTATGCTGCACAGGGGACTTCTTATCAGTTGCTAGTAATTGCATGGTAGTTGGAGGTTTTTTTAATAAAAATAAAAAAAACCTTAACAAATTAATAAGTAAACAAAATAACACTATTTGGCATAGAAACAGTATTATTTTTCATGACTAGAAATTCTTTTATAACATCAAAAACTATGGTTAAAGATGGTGCATTGCATTTGATTCTTTTTTTGTTAAAGAAGAACATTGATTCAGTATTGAAGTCAAGAGCAAAACCATAATAATCTTTTTCCCATCGGGTAAGCACATTGCAGCAGGGTCAATAGCCAAGCATGGCACACAAGCACAACTGTCTTTCACAAATAATACTCATCAAAATTGATCACATTATAAGTTTTTTGTTTCAGAGACCAATGTATTTGGTGATGTGTTAATTGTTAGAAGGTTTTTGTTTCAGAGATATTAATATTTGGTGATGTGATCACAGAATCTCCAATCACTCATGAGGATGTCATGGAAGTTATTGAGAATATTAAAGGATCAGATAAATTTATGCACAAGGCTTTACAGCTTTGCCCGAAGTTACTGTCAATCAGCCTGTACATGCATGAAATTACAGATCGAACAGGTATGGAATGCATTATGTCCATTTAGTTTCTCTTTGCTGTGATTTGAGACCTGTATATTCATAGATGCAAAATGAAAATTAAGTTTCATTTTAATTTATTTTGGTATGCAGTAGTTGGTATCAGTCAGTTAGAATAAGCAAAATACACATTTGAACATACATTGTAACTAGATTATATCAGTCAGATAATATGCACAATATTCACAGTTGAATATAAAATGTAACCAGATGGTACCAGTCTGTTAGTATAAATAAAATATACAATTGAATATACCATGCAACTTAATGGTATCAGTCTGCTAGTATAAACAGAATATATAACTGAATATACAATGTAACTAGATGGTACCAGTCTGTTAGTATAAATAAAATATACAATTGAATATACCATGCAACTTAATGGTATCAGTCTGCTAGTATAAACAGAATATACAACTGAATATACAATGTAACTAGATGGTATCTGTCTGTTAGTATAAACATAATATACAGTTGAATATAGAGTGTAATTCAACTTTGAAGCTAAAATTGGACAATTAATATATATGAGATAATCAAGTTGAATTATTGGAATGTAGTGATGAGAGTAACATTACTTTTAGTCCATCAATTCCTTGGATAAATGAATCATTAGACTCCTACAGGTCTGAAATGACCCATGTTATGCAAATATTTTGGATGCTACTTTGGAGCAGACTTTCCCTGTGGACATTACAGCAAAATTTGTTTAATCTTGTCACAGTATATTTTGAAGACTTGTTTAATCTTGTCAGTACTTTTTGAAGACTTGTTTAATCTTGTCACAGTACATTTTGAAGACTTGTTCAATTTTGTCACAGTACTTTTTGAAGACTTTAATCTTGTCACAGTACTTTTTAAAAATTTGTTTAATCTTGTTAGTACTTTTTGAAGACTTGTTTAATCTTGTCACAGTACTTTTTGAAGACTTGTTTAACCTTGTCAGTACTTTTTGAAGACTTGTTTAATCTTGGCACAGTACTTTTTGAAGACTTTAATCTTGTCACAGTACTTTTTGAAAATTTGTTTAATCTTGTTAGTACCTTTTGAAGACTTGTTTAATATTGTCACAGTACTTTTTGAAGACTTATTTAACCTTGTCAGTACTTTTTGAAGACCGTGTTTAATCTTGTCACAGTACATTTTGAAGACTTATTTAATCTTGTCACATTACATTTTGAAGACTTGTTTAATCTTGTCACATTACATTTTGAAGACTTCTTTAGTCAGAGTACATCTTGAAGAATAATTTAATCTAGTCACAGTACATTTTGAAAACTTGTTTAATCTTGTGACAGTACTTTTTGAAAACTTGTTTAAAATCTTGTCATAGCTCATTTTGAAGACTTGTTCAGTCACAGTACATTTTGAAGTGTTGTGATACTTGTAGTCGCATATGAGTATTGTTTGGTACTGTTTGAGATATATATCTTGAAAAGCAAAATGCAGCAATCAGACAGTTTGTCCAGCATATTTGTGTCGAGTGTTCTTGTTGCAAGTGGTGCTTGTTTTTTAAAGAATTATTTCTTTTTAGTTTATATCAGTTGTAAAGTTTGCAAGACCTTTAGCGGACATTGAATTTTCAGTTCTTACATGGCTCAAATGGTGGAAGGAAAACAGTCAAGGTCATTAAGACAATGTTTATTGCATGACAAACTACTTAATTTGAATTTTATTTTTATTGCCTTTCAGTGGAGGCAATAGCAGCCAAATGTTTTGCTCTCCAGGAGATAAAGCTTGTAGAAAACCCACATGTACACATATCAGCTATAAAAGATCTGGTGTCTAATTGTAGTTCACTCAAAAAGTTACATGTCGACAGGTAATGGAGTTTACTTTTTATGGTACTTTGTGTGTGTTTCTAGTTTTGTTTCTTAATTACAAAATTTGTTCTCGTTAAATTTGTCCATTGCTGTTGTCATAAAATTAATTTAATATAAAAATTATGTGGCAGAGTGGTCTAAAGCGCTTTCCATTATGGATCACTGCCATCTCACCTCTGTCTGTGATGGTTCGAGTCTCAGATTCGGCCAATGTGGGTATGTGTAAAAGCTTGCCAGTAGCTTCTCGTGGGTCAATGGTTCTTTCCAGGGATTTTCCCAGGTTCTTCCTCTACCATTAATACTGGCCACCATGTATAGCCTATTGTATGCAGAAAAATGGCATTGAACACTACTATAACAACAACAACAATTAGGGTTAAACTTTTGGCAATACGAGTTATAATTCTGTGTATTTCAAGGATACAGATACATTTATTTCAAGGATACAGGTACATTTATTTCAAGGATACAGGTACATTTATTTCAAGGATATAGATACATTTATTTCAAGGATACAGATACATTTATTTCAAGGATACAGATACATTTATTTCAAGGATATAGATACATTTATTTCAAGGATACAGATACATTTATTTAAAGGATACAGATACATTATTTCAAGGATACATATACATTATTTCAAAGATACATATACATTATTTGAAGGATACATATACGTTATTTCAAGGATACAGATACATTTATTTTATGGATACAGATACATTTATTTCAAGGATACATATACATTTATTTCAAGGATATAGATTCATTTATTTCAAGGATACAGATACATTTATTTCAAGGATACAGATACACTATTTCAAGGATACATATACATTATTTGAAGGATACATGTACGTTATTTCAAGGATACAGATACATTTATTTCATGGATACAGATACATTTATTTCAAGGATACATATACATTTATTTCAAGGATTCATATACATTTATTTCAAGGATACATATACATTTATTTCAAGGATACAGATACATTTATTTCAAGGATACAGATACATTTATTTCAAGGATACATGTACACTATTTCAAGGATACATATACATTTATTTCAAGGATACAGATATATTTATTTCAAGGATACATATACATTTATTTCAAGGATACAGATACATTTATTTCAAGGATACAGATACATTTATTTCAAGGATACAGATACATTTATTTCAAGGATACATATACATTGATTTCAAGGATACAGATACATTTATTTTAAGGATACATATACATTTATTTCTAGGATACATATACATTATTTCAAGGATACAGATACATTTATTTCAAGAATACAGATACATTTATTTCAAGGATACAGATACATTTATTTCAAGTAAACAAGTATGAAATGATCAGTCTCTGTATTACTGTCTTTGTTCATAACTTAAAATGTATTGTGGACATCCTTTACTGATAATTGCTTATTAATGGCAACTTTTAACCGATAATCAATTTGAAAATTTGTAAATTGATCCCAGCCATACAGTGTACACACAAGCAAGATAACTACGCTCCTCTTCTGACAAGCAGATACTCATTATTCCCACTATGAAAACGAAGTCATATGGATAACATTCTTTTGCATACCAGGGCCCAGCAACATGGAATGAATTGCTCATTGAAATTAGACACAAAGACACAGTGATTCTTTTCAAGAGTGCTTTTAAAACACATCGTTTTTGATTGCAAGAACAAACTTAAAGACCTAATAATATTTCCTACCTTAAATATTTTCATAATTTTTATGTTTTCTAATTTCATGGTGTTTGTTCGTTTTTTGTAGTCATATCAATATAGATGTTATAAAGCGCTTAGAGCTTTTAAAGATTAGGTGGTATACAAAGTCCTCATTATTATTATTATTATTATTATTATTATTATTATTATTATTATTATTATTATTAATAATATGACTAGCCTTTATCCAAAAATTATTTAAAGACCAACATATTAGATTCTTTTTGCAGAGTTAGTATTAGTGACAATTCATTCAGTAAAATACTTGTTAGCCCTATTGACTTTTGAGTTGATGTAAAAGGCATAAAAATATTGTCCATCTTTGGGTGACCGTTTTAGTATTGTTGCCAAAATTGCCTAAAATATATTATGTTTTTGGGCTTCTTTGCTCCAACAACTAGAGGTAATCTCCAAACAAGAAACATGACACATCATACTCTGGATCTTCTGTCAACTTTGTTCATTTTCACTCCATCTTAGGGATGATCTGTGTCTTCAACCTGATAACTGTTTGTGAACAATGTTTTTGATGCTAGAGCAAGAAGTACCATTGGAGCATTGTTCTTGTGTCAAGAACTGGCTCAACCAAGACACCATTAGTGCTAAGATTTGGGTTAAATATTTTCATTTCCTCTTCAAATCTCATAATGGATTCTGTTCATACTTGGAATCAATCAATATGCAACCAAGGCAATTCATTCTGTGACACATTGGTTCACCTCTTTGACATTGGGTCAGTTTCACAGTAAAAGAAACTCTGTGTTTATAGATTTTGCATTACAGTTAATTGTTTACTAAACTCTTGGGTTTATTTGACATTTTCTAGAGAAATATTCATGTTAGATGAAGCATCTCAGTCATATGTGGTGGTGGGGGAGAGTAGGGTCAATATCTGTACAATGTAGTTTAAAATTCAAAGTTTTGCAGATCTAAAGGAGTGGTACACTTTGAAAGTTGGAGAGTTTGCATTATTTATGTCTGACCATGTCATTGGTTGGGCATTTATTGTTACCATTGTCTTGACCATGTCATTGGTAGGGCATTTATTGTTACCATTGTCCAAATGTAAGACCATCTGTCACACCTTGGATAGTTTTTGTTTTGTCTCATCCATTTTAGCATATTTGTATTTACATTTCTATTAATCATGCTGTCTGTTCTGCTCTATAACATTAAAGATGTTTAAGGGATTAAAATTTGCTTATTTGTACTTAATTTTTTTCCCAAAGTCAAGGTCCTAGTTCAGTATTTTAACCTTTTCTTACGATTTCCTTTCTCCTCAATAAATTTCAATCCATTGGTGATTAAGAAATGAAAATTTGTGTATAGATACATCATCATAATAGGGTGTGTCATGAACAACGTTGGGGTCCTAATATCAAAGTCAAGCTCACTGCTCATTATTTTAAATTTTCCCTCACACTTTCTATAATTCCATGCTGCCATAAATATAAAGCTGTTCAAGATTAAGGGATAAAACTTGTTATAGATATAAACATCGTTAGGGTGTGTGTTGTGTACAACATTGGTAGTCCTGCTTTCAAGAACATTGGTAGACCTAATTTCAAGGTCAAAGCCATTGCTCAATATTTTAAGTTTTTCATCACATTCGACATTCCATTATTGCTGTTTAAGGGATGAAACTTGTCATACTTAATATTCATTCATTTTGTCATTTGAAGGTGGGCTGCCTACCACCTTGTGCATCATATCTTCAAGGTCAAGGTTACAACTTTCCATTCCAGTGTATAAGTTAGAGATACAGGAATGAAAGTTGGTATGCAAATTTTTCATTAGTGGAAAGTGAATTGTGTACTATATTGGTAGTCCTATCTCATTGTCAAGGATACAGGGCAGTATTTTAAGTTTTCCATGACACTGCCATTTACATTCAGTTTCTCCTTTGAATATGTTCCCCGATCACACTACTTTAGGGATATTAGCCTGCTACCTCGCGAATCCAGCCCTACCAAAAGACGAAAATTCGTCTTTCCCGTCTATGTCATATAGACAAAGGGCAATAACTCTTGCCCCTTACCTCCCCTTGCTACCCGCTAGGTGTCGCTTCTTTAGTTTTTTTAGCTTCGCTATACGTGAAAACACGTACAATTAGACCTCCAATGAATCCAAGCCATCTTAATGTAAATTCTGACCATCCGAAGCTAAATTTGGAATTACTGTGTTGGATAATCATTCCTCTACAGGTTGTATACATTATTTTACAATATTTTCCAATTTGAGTGACTTTGTCACCTTTTCTAGATTTCGGACCAGGTTGCAACGTGGTCAAAAAGCACGCTTATGGCGGTACTAGCATGTAATACATGTAATACTCAATAATTTCGCTTATTCCGTATGTAACGTTTACGATATTAGCGACTAATAACGTGCTGCATTGATAATTTGTGCTTTATTTATCTTCTTTGACGTTTCAGTAGACTTCAAAAAAGTCTTTGAACGACCAAGTTGCGACTATTTAATGGCGGACTTCGTGTTGTAGTCACGAGTTCACGCGACACTTAATCATTTCGCTTCCTCCGTTAGTTACGGTTATGGAATAGTGACTTAATAGCGTGCTGAATTGTTAATTTGTGCTTTGTTTATCTTCTTTTCCGTTTCAGTAGACTTTGTCTCTGAACGACCAGTTGCGACTATTTAATGGCGGAATTCGTGTTGTAGTCACGAGTTCACGCGACACTAAATCATTTAGCTTCCTCCGTTAGTTACGGTTATGGTAATAGCGACTTAATAGCGTGCTGAATTGCTAAATGTGCTTTGTTTATCATCTTTTTCATTTCAGTAGACTTCGTCTTGAATGACCCATTGCAACACGCTCACGGCGATAACTAGTGTGGTCATTAAGAGTTAACATGGCACGGAATAATTTGACTACTCCGTTAGTAACGGTTATAGTATTATCGAATTAATAATATGCTGAATTTTTTAATTTGTGCTTTGTTCGCTTCTTTTGTCGTTTCAGTAGCAAAGTCGACAATGAAGGCATGAATGGCAAAATGGGTGTTGGCAATGTGGAAATGGAGGAAATTATGTTGACATGGTTTAGGCTGCCCAGTGGGTGTAAATTTCACCGCAGGTCCGTGCATGGCTTTTGGGCCTGTAAGTCCGGACGCATGGAGTCTATGCTGGATCAATTGGATCCATTTTATTATGCACTTTCGCCGGCTGTCCAGCCGTCCGTCCAGCCGACACCGTCAGTTCAGCCGGCACTTCAGCAGGCACCAACCGGCACTAGCCGTACATCCGGCACCGTCCGTTCAGTCCAAATGGCACCGGACGGCCAGCCGACCTTCCAGCTTGCATCAACAGGCACCGGCCGTTCAGCCCAAATGGCACCGGCTGGCCAGCCGACCTTCCAGCCTGCATCAACAGGCACCGGCCGTCCACCCGGCAACGACCGTTCAGCCCAAATGGCACCGTTCGTCCAGCCGACCTTCCAGCTTGCATCAACAGGCACCGGCCGTTCAGCCCAAATGGCACCGGCTGGCCAGCCGACCTTCCAGCCTGCATCAACAGGCACCGGCCGTCCATCCGGCAACGACTGTTCAGCCCAAATGGCACCGGTCGTCCAGCCGGCATCAACCTGCACCAGCTGTACATCGGATTTACGGAGATTATAGTGATGTACCCGTCAGTCAATCTGTACTACTGGTTACATATCACTACCATGAGAGAGAGATGTTATAGATGAATCTCCGTCCAATCAGACCATTCGAGAGGCAGGTGCCGGTCATAGCCGGACCTTCGCCGACATTCCGGCTGACCATATACCAGACAAATCAGTTGGTATTGCTGGTGTACACCTCCCGTCATGTCAAATACGTGACGGTGTGATTTTAAAACAAGGGAGAATTAGTGACATTATCAGAGATGACGGAATTGAGTTATCTATGCCACTTGGTATGCGCTACCCAGATATGGCAGCTTTACTAGAACAGGACTTTCAGGCGACCATTCGCCAGTTCAATCAGCCGTTAGTGCCGGCCGTCCATATGTTCACGGCTTCTCCACAAGGGAGATTTAGTGAAAGTGTCAATTATGACAGAATTGCGTCATCTAGGTCACCTGGTATGCTGTACAGATATGCAAGCTGTACCAGAACCAACATTCCCTCTGAGCGAATGGTAGATGGGCGCGCAGTGCTGGCCACACTACACAAGCATTATGGAGATTTATATTAAAAATGATGACAATTCCGCTGCGAATGGATGCTTGAGTTGACCAGAACACGACTCAGCACACAGTGAGTGTGACGAAACACTTTCAGCCGTCCACAGATCAGGTCATGGACCGGACTGAGCTTAGCGCCACGGCCGCAGAATAAAAGATTTATAGGTTGTTGGGAACTTCAGAATGCCCAAAACCTCCTACTGCCACTCAAGACTACACAATTCAGGCACCTGTAGATCTTGAATGAGGAGGAAGAGACGATGTCCTTCCTGCTTCTTCGCCAGTCGGGAAAAAAAAAAAAAAAAAAAAAATTCAGGAAGCTAATTTCCAGCGACGTTCTAGTGTAGCTGGTACGAAAACTCCATCAGACGCCTTCAGTACTGATTTCAAATGACACGTCAAAGCTAGTCCGGAACGTAGTCGATACGTCTTCATTGTTAGACTTGACTTCACTAGCCATTTTTTATTCCAACTCCCTAGGCAAATCCAGCCATGACCACGCTTGTGAAGTGAAGGCCTGGATTGCTAGAGTTGTTAACAGGGCAGCTCACCATTCTATGACCAATGCGTTGACTGCTTCTGCCAACTTCGACCTGATACGATGTGACGTCTGTAGGTGGTCCACGTCGCGCAGGCCCCATCGTACTCGGATTTTACGGATGTCTTAGTTTGGGACACCTTTACACTTTGGGGGAAAATTGAAAAAGTTTGGAGGCAGGCAGCTCAGGAACTGCCCCTCCAACTCGTTGCCCAACTTTCGCAGGCGTTTCGAAACAATCATCCCCTGACACAGCGGAGGGATGATGGGCGGACCGGGGAAAAGGGATCCTTATAATCAAATGTGTAATATAGATCCCAACCCAATGCTGGGAGTCAACAGTCTAATCAAACTAGACGGCAACCATACAGAGGCGGCAAGAACCAAAGTTTCTCCGCCTTCACGCCTCCTAACTCTAGATGTTGACATACCCTGCCCACCGCCAGCGGACTGCCTACCTGTGGGCAGCCGCCACCTGCAATTTCAGGACCACTGGACCACTTTATTACCTTAAAACATTTGGGTGATTCAGGTCATTTCGGAGGGACTGGGGACTTCATTTATCCATCCCCTCCTCTGTCCTCCTCTCCCCTCTTCATGGATGTATCGTCAGACCGGGAAAAGGATGCCTTTATATATATATATTTATATCTTAATAAACCTGCAATAGCTGGAGTTTTATTCATGGCTGTTTCTTATCCAGAGGCCGTTCATCGACCTGAGCCGCCTCAACCACCCTGAAAGTCAATGTGGCGATGGCGTGATCAAACCATCCGACGGGTATGCTGTCAGTCTAGATATGACCGACGCACATTTCACGTCCCTATCCCACGAGTAGCGGACGTTTCTCCGTTGTGCTTGTCGAGACTCGGTTTATCAGTTCCAGGTCATACCTTTTGGCCTCAACTTAAGCCCTTGGGCTAGTACCAAGGTTATGGATTACGTCGTCACCCTGTTCCGCTCGACTTCATCTATGGCGTCGGCAGTATATTTGGACGACATCCTCCAGAAACATCTGTCAAGTTCTACTCTGCTCAAAGGCAGAAACGATCTTATATCACTTTACATCATATAGGCTTTCTCGTGAACTGGATAAAGTCTGATCTCTGTCCAATCCGGATTTTTGGTCCATCTGAATCTGATAAGGCTTCCTCGAGTTTGCGATCATCCAGATAATTGCACTCGTAGAGTCTGTTTCCAACAGGATGCACATTTAGCAAGAGAGTTGCAGATCCTCGGATTATTCAGTGCGGCAGCAGACTTGATTTCCGCTCAGCCGTCCTTTTATGTGCCCTTTACAAAGGACGTTGCTAGCGTAATTTCGCCATTTTCAAGTCCCTTCGATCCCACAGTCATGCTCACGCCAGAGATACGATCATTCTTGAGTCAGTGGCACAACCCCTGTGGGCTGTCCACAGAGATTACTCTGGAGATACCCCAAGCGGGGATAACGGTATGTTCCGCCACTAGTACCTACGGTTGGGGTGCCCACCTGTTGCCGGACTTCAATACTGTCAGCGGCACATGGGTGCCAGGGGCGAGCCCTTTCCACATCAACCTTTCAGAAATAACGGCTGTCATCAATGCCTTTCATTTCAGGCAGGATCAACTCTTATTACAAACTGCCCTCATTATGTCAGACAACTTTGTGGTGGTGCCTTGCCTCAAAACATGGGGACACCAATCACCAGACTTGTGCAATCTGAGCTGGCAGTTTCTACATTGGTTCGACAATCTCCACCTCAATGTACAATTCCGACACATTCTTGGCAGACTCAATGTCTTGGCTGACACTCTATCTAGTCATTCACACAGAATGGTCACTCCATCAATCGGACTTTCTTCCAATTGACACACTTTGGGGACGTCCGATGATTGATCTTTTGCAACAAGGTGGAATCGCAAGTTGTCCACCTTTCATCTCACAGGTTCCAGACCCAGAAGCTTGGGTCGTGGACGCTCGATCAATCAGCTGGGAAGGGTTGTGGTCATTCTCCTACCCTCCCACGGTCTAAGTACTGAAATTAATCCAGAAGTTAAGGGGTCAGAACTGTCAGATGGTTCTGATTGCCCCTCTCAGATGGAACAACTCCTGGGTCTTCGATCTACTCAATCTAGGCGATAGATCTACCCAGGAAGATTACAGTCAGCACAAGTATTCGCAAGCAACCGCGGCCAGGGGTGTTCCACCCCTGTCCGGACCGTCTTTATGTTCAAGCTTGGCTCTTGTCCAGACAGCCTTGCAAGACAAACAATTTAAATCTTTGATTGCGGAGAGAATCTCGAGAGCAAGAAGGCCCTCTACTCTGAAGGTTTACGAGGGCAAGTGGCATGTTTTCAGGGACTGGTACCATATCATTCACATTGTTCCTCTGAGTGTCACAATCCCTCAACTGGCCAACTTTTCTCTGGCTTTTCGAGGAAAAACAGCTGGCTCCAGTTATTATCAAATGCTACCGCTCCATGATATCAGACACATTCCGCCATTCTGGTACATGTGCTATCAGCCATGACAAAGATTTGTCAGATCTTTTAGACACTTTAAAAATTCAATCGACTTATATCCCTCACCCTGTTTCCAAATGGAATCTGTCCTGGGTTTTAACATGACTCAATTCAGACAGTATTGAGTCTTTAACCCACGATTAGTTAAAGCTACTATCATACAACTTGGGTTTCTTGATAGTCTTAGCTTCAGCATGCAGGGTGAGCGAGTTACATGTCCTTTCTAGTGACCCGAACTCTCTTCCGTTCCGATCAGAGGGTTTGATGGTCCTCTTGACGCAGTCAGGCTTCGTAGTCCAAAATAGATTACCATACATCGGCGATCAACGAGTCGTCATTAGCTCGCTTTCTTTATAGATAAGTCAGGATCAACAGCCATGTAAGATCCTGTTTGTGCACTCTATGCATAGAGGTGAGTCAGGTCACATACAAGCACCTCTTTCTTCTGGTGATAGCTGGGACATGAGATATCACCATTCAAGCCCTTGCTTCATGGCTGAAGTGGGTTATACGCTCGGCGTACTCTGAGGATTCGCAAATCAGTCACCTTATAGAAGCTGTTGGCTGACATGCAGAGTCAACCTTCTACAGTTTTATCTTCAAGTTTGTACTCGCAGAGGCAAACATTGATTCTAGTAGGTCCGGTGTTGGCAGCCCAGACGCCCACCAGACCCATGTGCAACAATCAGCACAGCCTATTAGCTTCGCTGGATTCGCCAGATAAATTTTCGTAGGTAAGAAGATTTCAATAACTATCTTCTTAACCGTATAAAGGGGTCACATATCACGTGACCCTGGGCTGTGTTGCTGATTGAAAATTAGGAGACCGGGTTATCATTCACATGGGGAATCCAGCCATCATTCCCTAGAGGATACCCGGGGTGGAGGTCGGATGCTCCGCATTCCCTCCTCCTATTACTTATTCTCCTAAAGTAATGTGATCGGGGAACGTATTCAAAGGAGAAAGCAAATTTTGTAGTAAATTATGTTTCTCCGAGAATACTTACCCGATCACATTACTAAGAAACCCTCCCAACCACCCTGCCATGCGAGCATCCTCATGTTTTATATACCGCTCAGCTTAAAAACTAAAGAAGCGACACCTAGCGATTAGCAAGGGGAGGTAAGGGGCAAGAGTTATTGCCCTTTGTCTATATGACATAGACAGGAAAGACGAATTTTCGTCTTTTGGTAGGGCTGGATTCGCGAGGTAGCAGGCTAATATCCCTAAAGTAACGTGATCGGGTAAGTATTCTCGGAGAAACATAATTTACTAAAAAATTTGCTATTATTGAGTGGTCTATTAACAACATCACCTGATTACTGCATTGGGACTTGTGTTTTGCAAACACAGTTGCTGTTATTTGTTTTTCTTTAGAGGAAAACTTGACATTTTGCACACTTTGATTTGCTAGTTATCTGAACTGTAACATCTTTCTGAAGTTCACTTCGTGGAACTGGGAGTTTTCCGGTCGCCTGGTAGTTAGAATGTCTGCCTTGGATGGGGGTGGTCATGGGTTCCTTCCCCGGCTGAGTCATAGCAAAGACTTAAAAAAATGGTACTAACAGCTGCCTTGCGTGGTGCACAGCATTAAGAGGTTAGTGTCAGGACTGGTTGTCGTGGTGTCAGGAAAATGTGTCTTGGTGGGACATGATGCTACATGTCTGGGGCATGATGCCTCAGTGGTAAACATCACTATAAACTGTCAGGGGACCCGAGTAGCTTGACACACACACACACACACACACACACACACACACACAACACACACAACACACACACACACTGCTTTTTTTATCTCATGAGTACTGTTTGAAAGATATGGGTCATCCTCCCATTTTATAATAGCAATAGACGTGTAAATCATTCTGTGACACATTAAATTTACATAAACCTTTTGTACTGAAGAAAACACATTTTGTATGACTATGACATAATATTAATACCAGATTTATTTTACATTTTGCTGCCCTGAGTCAGAATGTCACAAATTAATGTCTATTAGAATTCTATTTCATTTGAAATATTTAGCTATATGTATATGCCCCATCATATAGATCACACTATAGTGTTTTCCATGTCTGTCTGTTTGTCTGTCAGCCTGACACTTGAGCTGTATGTTTTGGTCAGGGAATTTCATTTTGTTGTAAAATAAAGTAGGTGAGAAGGCATTTGTGATGTACAAACATATTTCTTTTTATGAATCCTGCTAAAATGTGAAAATATGATTTTATTTCCTTGTTATAGCATCTCTATTCAAATATATTATTCTGAATCTAATATTGAATACCATTTAGGATAAAACTATCTGAAGCTTAATCAGTGATATTTTTTTATTTCAGTTGCCAGAACCTGGACTGCATAGCTATACAACATACTGATAATTCTCAATCTTTGAATCTCACACATATCAGGTGGGTAAAGCTAGGTACTTTTTTAACTCTGAATTTGTCACATATCAAGTGTGCAAAGCATGATAATTCTTTGTCTCTGAATTTGACATATATCAAGTGTGCAAAGCATGATAATTCTTTGTCTCTGAATTTGTCACATATCATGTGTGCAAAGCATGATAATTCTTTGTCTCTGAATTTGACATAAATCAAGTGTGCAAAGCATGATAATTCTTGTCTCTGAATTTGTCACATATCAAGTGTGCAAAGCATGATAATTCTTTGTCTCTGAATTTGTCACATATCAAGTGTGCAAAGCATGATAATTCTTTGTCTCTGAATTTGTCACATATCAAGTGTGCAAAGCATGATAATTCTTAGTCTCTGAATTTGACATTTATCAAGTGTGCAAAGCATGATAATTCTTTGTTTCTGAATTTGTCACATATCAAGTGTGCAAAGCATGATAATTCTTTGTCTCTGAATTTGACATATATCAAGTGTGTAAAACTTTATAATTCTTTGTCTCTGAATTTGAGATATATCAAGTGTGCAAAGCATGATAATTCTTTGTCTCTGAATTTGAGATATATCAAGTGTGCAAAGCATGATAATTCTTTGTCTCTGAATTTGAGATATATCAAGTGTGCAAAGCATGATAATTCTTTGTCTCTGAATTTGACATATATCAAATGTGTAAAACTTTATAATTCTTAGTCTCTGAATTTGACAAATATCAAGTGTTAAAAGTTTGAGAATTATTAGTCTCTGAATTGATAATTCTTAGTCTTTGAATCTGACACAAATCAGATGGGTAAAGCTTGATAAATTTTAGCTCCTGAATCTGACACAAATCAGATGGGCAAAGCTTGATAAATTTTAGTCTCAGAATCTGACACAAATCAGATGGGTAAAGCTTGATAAATTTTAGTCTCAGAATCTGACACAAATCAGATGGGTAAAGCTTGATAAATTTTAGTCTCAGAATCTGACACAAATCAGATGGGTAAAGCTTGATAAATTTTAGTCTCAGAATCTGACACAAATCAGATGGGCAAAGCTTGATAATTCCGTCTCTGAATCTCATGCATACCATATTTACCATATATTATTTGTTAAAGCAATTTTTTGCACACTTTATGTTCTGGGACACAGTTTTGTTTTAGTTGTAAGTTGTAGGACACCTTTGAATGCATTTGAAAATATCTCAGAAATGACACTCAAACTTAAAATATTAAACATCGTATTTGACATAAATTCTGTAATCCACTGCAGCAGAATCTCATCAACCCATCCCTTCACCTGCACTAATAAAATTTTTTAGCTTCCTCATCCTGTGAAAATTTATCATTGTAGACACATCTCCTGCAGCAGAAACTACAAGGATTAAAGTAAGATTTGTTTCCTGCACCAGTCATATGAATTACTGGGCCATTGATGTCTTTACATGAAGCACTAGATTGTGTCATTTTAAAAACTGTTCATTTGTTTCATAATTCCCATGAATACTGGTAAAACAGGAACCAAAGTTGGCTCCCCTAGGTCAGCCAGCTTTGTATATAAACAACCCACTCCAAAACTTCACACTTAAAATAATCCAAAATCAGTTTCCAATGGGTCAGCTTACTTTGTAATAAAATAACTTCTGTAGTTGATATTCTGTTAGTGAGTTCAAAACAGTGAAATCTTTGCTCACTGCCAGTTGTGTTTATTCACCACCTGGAATTCTATTTGCTTGCCATCTGTAATTATAATTGATACAAACAGGCATTGTTGTTTGAAAGATAAATAGTATACACAGCAATAACTTGCTTTGGTAATACTTTTTGTAACCCATGATAGCAAAAAGGTTGTCATTTGCATTCACAGTGAATGTATTTTCAAATAATGATGTTCATTTGCGAGATACTGTCATATAGTTAATCTGGATATAATACAGTCTTGGTTATTTTGCACCATACACAGTAACATGCACGAATGGCAGGTGCTGTCAAGCATTCAGATGATATTTCTCTCTCTTGTTCTCTCATTTGCAATTTTGTTGGATCAAGTTTTCATCCGATGCAATATTTAAACCTTTGAGTTCAACCAAACATGATTCATTTCTCAATATCATCGTCTATGAAAAATGTGAACGTGTCATTTGTCATAAGCAAAGCACACTACCGTATTGATGCATATGCTACATATATGGAGTTTGTGGATATGTGTTGTGGAGTTTGTGGATATGTGTTGTGGAGTTTGTGGATATGTGTTGTGGAGTTAGTGGATATGTGTTGTGGAGTCTGTGGATATGTGTTGTGGAGTTTGTGGATATGTGTTGTGGAGTTTGTGGATATGTGTTGTGGAGTTTGTGGATATGTGTTGTGGAGTTAGTGGATATGTGTTGTGGAGTTTGTGGATATGTGTTGTGGAGTTTGTGGATATGTGTTGTGGAGTTTGTGGATATGTGTTGTGGAGTTTGTGAATATGTGTTGTGGAGTTTGTGGATATGTTTTCTTTAATGCTCATGATGAAAGAAAAGGGGAATAAATGATAACAATACAAAGCTAGTTTCTTTCATTTTATTATCAAATAAGCATTTTATTTATCTGTTTTGTTGCAATATGCTATTTAGGGGGAGGGTGCACAAATTCAACACAAATTATTTTCATTTCTTAAGTCTTGGGACATATGAGCTAGGTAAAAAGAAGTTTCACACAAGCTCTGTGACAGGAAAACAAATTAAAAGTGGGTAAAGTTTGATAAATTTAATATCAGTTTTACCTGTTGCTGTTGCATAGCTGGTACTTTAATGGATGGAAATTACCCCAAGCATATGACCAGGATTCATCCTCCCATTATGTTGAACCAGGAGATTCCAGAACACTGGATCATCCCTGGGACACCCTGTATATACTTACCCATGCAAGGTTCCCCTTCATTTCTTTTCCTGGTTTCATCACTGTAATGTCTACATTGTTTACATCAAAGAAGATTTGCCATTGTTGTGGGTTAACAAGTGAATGTAATGTATCTCGTGTGCATATTCATACAAATTTGGATTTTATCCATGTCAAGTTTTTTTCTCTGTCAGTTTAAGCTCACATGAGAGATGTTTGCAATTGTTCCATTTCCATAACATTATGTACATTTTTTACCTGCACAGAGTTTTAGTGAAATTCAGGTTTAGTTGTGCATATTTCTAGATAAAGGTAGGCATTTAATTTTCCTTATCCTTCCATAAGTGCAGTCTAAAGGCTATCCGTAATCCATTTTATTGTTCATAATAAATTATTGTAATTCACAAAACCTTTATCGTGAAGTTTCCTATTTTGTGTACACCACTCCCTCGATAACTCACACCCTGATTACTTATGAACCCGGTTGTACCACGGGGTCAGGCATGGATCCCATTTTTTAAACCAGAAAATACCCCAAAGATTGGTACCTATTTGTTGAACTTGAAAAAAATGATGAAAATTGGTAACAGAAGCTTTAATATATTGCTCATTTTATTGTCAACAAACTGTAAATAGTACCTGAAAATATTTAATCAATGTTATGAAATATCAAATTTAAAAATAGGTTACACAATTTGATATATTTTCTTTCCAAATGACATTCCTTTTACACTACAATTTGTGATCTGTAAGAAAATTTTGATAACGAAAATATCCTTACGTCGTGTGCAGGAGGTACTTTATTAAATAATACAAATTAAATAAATATTTTATCAATTGTGTTCTAGTTCTATCTTTTAGTTTCTTTTAAGTGTAATCATCATGAATGCAATGTGTCCTCTTGTAATTGAACGTAAAATGCATCAACTCTTGTTATTGAACATAAAATTCATCAATCTACCATAACAGTCCGTGAGCGTTTCTATAAGTACTTAATTAAGTGCCAACCAAATTTTTATTACTGACTTGCGGAAGTATTTGTTGTATTGCAATCAATTAAAGCTGACCTCCTTTGTATTATTACATTTATTATGTCTTTTGAATCAAATAAAGGATTTGAAATAAATAAAAAGTTTTTGGGAAAGAAAATACTACAGACTTAAATCTAGCGATCCTGATCCATGATGGTTTGGCGTCAGCCGGTTTGGCGTGACCATTTTGGTGCTTGGATGTTTTGGCGTGGGACGTTTTGGTGCCGGCTGTTTTGGCACCAACAAGAAGATTAACATCAAAAGATTACACATTATCCTTAAGATAATTAGAGGCCATTTCTGCATTTACAAAAGAATTAAGAAATAACAATATAAGCAGGACGCTTAAGATAATTGACTCTATTTGTATATTGTCCTGTGAGTCATGACCATGTAAGGATTAACAATTCAACCTTTTGATGTCTAATGTGTTATTCATTAGGGCATAACCGATTAGCATTTTTCTACCGATTTCCGATTCCGGATTTTGGGCATGAAATTTTTCCGATTCCGGAAACGATTCGATTAAATGCTAAATCCATATTTTTTTTCTAAAAAATTTTATCTTCCGTTTCCGGGTTTCTGGTATCTGGTTTTGCCGTGTCTAGCATGTTACTTAGTACTTTACCATATCCGGCTTCATTTCCGGTTTTCACCCGTCGGTTCAAATAGATTGTCTCACAGCGTAATTGTGTTGACCATATTGGACTTTTCTGACTTCTTATTTAACTTTATTAATGCACTATCGAATGACAGGCAGTGTTAGACACGGTGCTATAGAAATTCAACTTTATTATTTTTATTATCCGAATCGGTCGTTCCTGCCTTGTCCGACTCCAATTAATCGGAAGTTCATACTATCCGGTGGAATCCGATTTCCGGATCAAAAGTCGGTTATGCCCTATTATTCATATTTGAGAATGAAAGCAATGATAAGGTAAACAAAGTCCATGCAAAGGATTAATGATTTAGCTATTCTGGCTCAAACCCACTTCTATATAGTTGTTTGTTTATATAAGTGTTTTGTCGAATGTATTAATGTAAAAGATTTTTTTGGAATTGAGCATTATGAAATCAAAGCATGGTCAAGAAAAGTACGTGCATGAGGGATATCAATACATTTTAATAAATACAGCGCCGATAAGCTTAAAAAAGTTTGGTGATGCGAGTTTAAAATGAATGTAAAGCCCATCTTCACACAGCTGCAGAAGACTGCCAATTCATTCCACTGATGAATTAACATAATCATGGGAGTGATGTTGCAAAATCAGAAGTGGACAAGATTGTGAATGATATGAGGAAAAAGGCATCAGCTTTTAGATCTTTTAGCTATGTTGCTGTTTGAAAAATATTTACCAATCAAGAATTTTTAAATTTTATGTTTCCCTTATAGTTTTAGTTAAAGTTATTTTAATGATACAAACTGATCATTGGAATAATTTTACTTTTATTTTTTACTTTAAATTTCACTTACATATTACATCTCTTTGATCGCTGAGCTAATCAATGCTGTCCTTACCTGCTCCACTAATGTAAGGTTACCTCTCAACAGGAATAACCACTGCTCGGCGCCAAAACTGGCCAGTGACAAAATGGCCAGCACCAAATTGTTCGTGCCAAAACGGACGGCGCCAAACGTCCTGCTTCGATCCCGGTCATATGTCGGGTGAACTCACTTCATTTGATCAATCTGACACTGTAAGAAATGTTATTGTATATGTAACATAAACTACCTTAAATTAACTGACTCTTTCATAATTGTGAACAAAGGTAGCAAAGCAGTCAAAGGAAATGAATGCTTCATAAAATAAAGAGCTTGATTTCACAGATACGGTCCATTGTGAGCAAGCTAGTTTCAGAAAATTCTTGAACTGGCATTTAGACATATCCTCAAGGATGATAAGAAGTTTCATTATTACTTTCAGTGAAATCACGACTTCAATATTGTACTAATTGAACAATACAAAAACTAAGTTTCAACATTGATGATTGTCTCACAAAAGGAATGTTGCCTTTTTTAGAGAAAAAGAAATCTTGTTTGGTGGTGTATCAACAGTTAATCTTGTTCTCAGATATAGGGGCTCCTGATTTGGCAGGTTGCTAATAAACAGGAACCAGACTCCTCAAGAAAACAAAAAGCAGGGACATAATTCACAGATTTATTGCATACACGTGATGATCATTGAAACCATTTGAAATGACTTTTCATATGCTGAATATTTTGAAAATAAATGTCATTTAAACAGAATAATGAACATCTTCATTAGAAAAAGCGATTTATTAAAAATTATTTTCAACATGATTGTAAAACACCACCCTCCCCCTACGTTTTTCTCAATGTCAATGTGACTTTTTTCAAGTTTTGTTGGTTCCTCTGTAACTTGCGCCTAGCTTATAGTACATTCTATGTTTGTGGATCCCATTGTGTGCGAGGGAGAGGTGTATGTGGTAAAGCAGGTGACATGCCACTTCTTACATTCATATCATGTCCTCTATCATCAAATACAAGTCATTTTTGAACTTTAGTTTGGGGGTAGTTTTTCTTGAGTTTTCCTTTTTTTGATTTGCTATCATATCTACTTGATTTTTGGCCAGTTTAGTATTGCCTAGCTGTAATTTAAGCCTGGTTGACATTATTATTATTATCTATTTATCTGTACTAAGCTTAGAATTGATTCCCTTTCTTTTGCATTTAAACATTGTGAAACCACCCAATTAAGATGATTTTCTTGGCACAAGTATCCTATTAGCATAGACTATCAAGCAGCTCTTTCATACACTCAGATTTTCATCTAGACAGGTTCTCATCTAGACAGATTCTCACTTAGCAGACCTGATCCCGTATTTAAAGCTGCAAAGACCAGTGTCTTGCTCACTAATGCCTACATGGAATCTTTCTTGTGTCTTGTGGTCTCTTAATAAACTCCCCCAGGAACCTTGGGTGACACTTCCTTCTTGCATCGTTGAGATGAAGAAGCAAGCTATATCAGATTTAATATGAGTTATGAGGCAGTTTCTCTCCTTTGCCAACCATGCTTTTTGATAGAAAAATCAGTTGCTACTCCTAATATGAGATCCCTAGTCTCAGCCCAATACCGGGACCATTAAGATAAACATTTATGTGCGTTAGGCTCTTAGGCTCTACATATTTATTTGGCAGCCTCTAAATGAAGAAGGTGTTGTCTCTTTTTCTCCCTATTAGAGGTTCAACTGATATTTCAGCCTTCATCAATTCTAGGTGGATTGCATTAGCAATCAAGAGATCTTGCTGATCCCTTACTGATGCGGACCTGTCTTTCATGAAAATTAAAGTCAAATTCTGCCTCTTGGGCCTACCTAACTTGTTCATCCTTGGAGGATGTGATGAAAGCTGCATTTCGGCACTCTCACTACATTCTCGTAAATTTATCTTGTCTGCCCACCACAGTGAAGTCATTTTTTTTTCAGCTTAAATATTGTTGCTCAAAAAGTAGACCATGCTAATTCCAGAGGTGAATGTTTGTTATATTTGCTTTTATTTGCCAGTTGTAAGATCAAGGAAATAAAAAAAGAGACCACATGCAAGGGTTGGTGGTACTTTAAGATTGATGGCATCTTTCACATTCATTGGATTGTTATGTCTATTGGATTTAAATTATTTATTTTTAATTGTCAGATCCAAATTTGTCATTTTAGCTTTAAAATTCATTAATTGGGAAATTATTTTAGAAAAATCTCTATGACCATACTTTATCTGTAAACATGTTTTTGACCTTGGCCTGTTGACCTAATTTCTGACCCTGCTTCAGACAGTGTCAACAAGCTTCTAAAACTATTGGTTAATTTCAAGGACAACTTTTTATTTTTAGTTCTTGGGGGTGAGAAATGACTGATTTTCTTATCTGAATCTTTCTTTATGTTCGTGTTTAAATGATCGTACGCTCTTTCTATGACCTTCTATGAATTTCCATAAAATCACGTGATCACTTGTTTACGTAAAAAGAACAGGTATTTAAATTATTGTTTGGGATAGAACAATTCAGTAGATGTTGGGCTTTATTATTATTAAGTTGTGTCTTCTGTTTGAGTTATAATTTTAATTACCTTGTACTGGGAATTGTGTAAATTCGTTGGAGCAAGAGAATTTATTATTTATCTGGAAAAGGACATGTTTTCATGATTTTCATTTGGATGATTATAAAACAAGAACTGCATCACGTGACATCGTCAACCATTTTGGATTACATCGTCAAGATTTGAACCTGGAACTATTAGTACATTTATTTATCAGGACTCTTGCAATTCCATTAGTGGATTATTTTTGTGAATTCTATATTGGATTAATGTTGGATTTGATTCTCTAAAACCGTAAGTTTATTTATTTTATGAAATTCATTGTTAAAGTTTTACAAGCTTGTTAGTTTTCACTCTTTCTGTGTTGCTGCTTATTCGAGCCTAAGTACGTAACAGGATACTGAAGGACTGCTTCACACAGCCACCTATGACATCAAGAAATCTTGGCATAGGATGCTAGAATTTGTTTTGCAATGAAAGTTAAATTGGTAAAAGAAAATTTTAATTCAATTTAATTTATTTTATTGTCATTCCAGTTTAATTGGTCAGCAGATCCTGGCAGAGAATGTTTTGATGCTTCTGAAGACTTGCCCACAACTCGTCTACCTCAACCTCAGCTCCAGTCAGGTACTGGAGGCATTCCCGGCAGCTGAGGTTCCACTCGTATGTAACCCCTTTATAAATATTATTTTTAAAATATGGATTCTGTTTGTGATCCCCATTGTCAGAATCTTTATGACATATAACTCACCTATCTGTATGTAGATTCAAGAATTTAGCATTTTAGCTAGACTGTATAATGTACAATGAAACTAGACTTGTACTGTACCACCTATATACCATTATTGTCAGTTTCCTCTGAAGTCAAATTTTCTCTCAGTGTAAAAATTTTGTTTTCCTACCATTATGTTAAGCTTTAGTCATGATCTCATCATGGAATTAGGTTAGGAATCATCATTCTGAACCACCTTAGGGGAATGTAAGTTGCAGTGACCTATATTTAATGCACTGATGACTCATTAGAAGATGACACCGAGGTTTTCCTGAAAACAATTTAAGGGCATTCATTTCCTAAACTTTGTGATAATTTTCTTCATACATGGGATGAATTGTAAGGAAGATAAGACAGTTGAGTCTTTAACATGCTCACACAAACTTGTAGCCCTGTTGGTCAAGATCACATGTTTTACAGCCGTGCTTTGATCACATATTTGACATACAGGCCACTGCCTTCTTGTTAACACGATGACTTCAGTGCAACCAAGAATTTGTTTAAAATTTATTTTCTTTCCATTAATTCCAGCTTTATACTAATATCTTCATGGAAATTGGTCAGAGCATTTCTTGCAACATTTTTTCCTAATCCAAGTGGAAAGTAGGTCATTGTGATCAACTTTTCTTTATCTGCTGGCATTGTTCTTACAAGGTCAGTCCCATTGTTGAAGTTTTGGTTTCTTGGAACAAGTTAAGGTGTATTTTTTGTGTTTTCACATAACTATATTAAGAATATTCCTGTTTCTTCTGCAGTTTTGGAACCATATATGGTAAATTAGGTCAGAATGACTCACTTTCATGTATGAATAAATGACATTTTTATTTACTCTTTATTTATGCTGTTATTAATGTTTAGCTTTTCTTAGCATTTTTCTAAGAATCTAAG
This sequence comes from Unio delphinus, assembly GCA_029339505.1. Classification (NCBI taxonomy): domain Eukaryota; kingdom Metazoa; phylum Mollusca; class Bivalvia; order Unionida; family Unionidae; genus Unio; species Unio delphinus. The sequence goes on from JAQISU010000110.1 coordinate 14,326,336, forward strand.
GTCAAATAGATCAAAAGGTGAAAATGTTATGATAGGCATTGATTGGCTATATAATAAAAAGGATCTAAAAGCATGGGGATAACCATGGCAACAGCAAAGATGGTGGCAAACAGGCTTCCCATTGATTTGCTTCTGAAAACTCTGCCATACTCAAGAAGTTTGGATGCTCCTGGGCAAGCATTTTCTTATATTTTGCTTTCTACTAAAGCACATTTCTCTTTTGGATATTTTTCAGGGTCGGAAGAATGCACTTGATCAATTGCAACATCTTATCCTCAGTGCTTGTCAGGGTAAGTCATAGTAATGTTTATCCCATCAAGCTTACATTTACTTTGGAGTTGTTAAGAAAAGTAAAGCAAATTAATTTTATGGGCAAGAGCAAAATTTGTCTCCATCAAAAATCACCCATGGTCCGATTCCGAATTTGTGTCCAGATTTTAGAATTTATGGCCTCAGATGTACGGCAGACCGGTCTGAAGTGCACACTGACAGGTGAACCTGTGCAAAAAGTAGGATATGGTGGACATTTTGAAAAAGTATTCTCTATATGAAAAATATGGGTCCATTAAGCAAAAAAGACCCCAAAAAACAAAACAAGTCCAATGTTTGATCTCCTGCTCATACGCCTGCAAACTAACCAATGAAAAACATTTTCTTTGGCACGACTAGCCATTTATCTAACAGGGGTTAATGTGTTAACAGACAGTAAGCAAGATAATTATCCTGTTGAAAATATTATAGTTTCCATCAAACTCATTGATGCATGCCTTAACCTCCTATTTGCTCATCATAACAGGAAATAACTACAGCTTTGTCTTGGCTGGAATATTTTCCATATTTGTGCTTTGAAGTTTGTTTTGCTTTGCATCCTTTACCAGGATAACGGGACTAGTCACCACCCAGTATTTTGATGACTTTAATCTACAGTGGCCTTTTTTAGTGTTGTTCAGACAAGTTCTTTGTTGCTTCTGGCCTGAAATGTTCTGGCTGGACATACTAATAAACCCAGAGAAGTCTTATCTAGTTCTATATTAGGATTTGGAGACATTGGGACAAATTTATTTATGAACAGAGTATTTGTCTGTGTCTCAGTGGTCAGGTAGAGAGAAGTCGGTTCCATTTAGAGGTTCTGAGAGCCAAGCTAAGATTTCATTGTCAGCTTGCCTATTCTATTCTATTTACGGGACCTTGAACTCTGCTGTTGGCTTGGTTTTTCTAGGAAAACAGTTTATATTTTTGTACAATGAAATTTTCACCACCGCTTGAATTGGTGGGGAAATTGGGACTGGTTTCTGCTTGGAGTCCACATGCATGCCTTAACCCACACTCCTATCTGTTCCCAAATGTGCTGGGCACTCACTTGGCAACATAACTAGTTCTTCAGGGTTTGTGGTCCCAGGAAGAATCTACCAAATACATAAGCAATATGGAAATGGGAGCAGTGTGTTATCCCTACATGAGTCTGTCAACCATGCAAGGAGTCACTTGTGTGATGGTTATCCTCCAACAACACATCAGTGGTTGAATGCTACAGGTAACAAGGAGATATACATCATTTCTTTCTGCATTGAGGTTTGGAACCTCCTTTAATGGGCATCCTCAGAAGGGATTATCTGCTGATTTTATCATATTCCTTACAAGAGGAATATTTTGCTTGACAGTCTGTCCAGGAGAGGCAAGGTAGTCTGGTACGGTCTCGGCAAAATATGTAGCAGGGTCCCTGTTCAGACTGAGGGGGATCCATGGTGGACTTCTATGCAACAAGGCTAAATAACAAGGTCCCATTATGTTTCCCCAGTTGTAGACCAGAGGGACTGGGGCACTGGATGCCTTCAGCCTGGAGGGTGACTATATATTTGCTTATGCCTTCCCATCACCATTTCACAATTTCATGATCAAAACTGCTCAATTTGATCACTTCTCTATGACCCCAAAGATTATAATTCAATAATATTCTCGCCCTACTGGTAGACCAGCCCAGGACATTGCCTCAGAGAAAGGACATTTTGTCTCAGCACATGGAGTGTCATGTACAGAAGCTCACATATTCTCCTTATTCATGCTTGACTCATCACAGGCAATCCAAGTCATGGTCTATAATGCCATGTGGAGAATCTTTTATGATTGGTGCAGACGGACATGCATTATGCATAGTTGACCATCTATAAACACAGTGGCTTATTTTCTTCCATTCCTGTTCAAAGAGAGAGAGGATTCTTGGTTATAAGACATCCCTTTCCATCAAACTCATTGTATTTCTGACCTAACAGGTATTTTTTTTGGCTGCAGGTTGGTGTCTTGCTCATTATTGCTCCGATGTAATTTGTCATGAATTGTGTGGTCTTCAACATAAGTCCTGTATGAATATTCAGGTGAGGCCTCTTTTCAGAACCTCATCCTTAAGATTATTCTTGCACTTCTTACCATATATGAGATGAATGAATCAACTTCATGCCCAGTGTCTCTGCCAACTAGATTTATTTTTAAGCAAAATCCAGTTTTCTTTGGTAGTTTCAGGTCCTACTGAAATCCCCAGTGTCAGTCTTAGCTATGCTAGGGATGATCAAAATTAACTTCTTTGCCCACATAGAGTTTTATGATTCTATTTTGCCACTTCTAGATGGAAAAGAAAGTGTGGGGGTGTCTATTTCTTCCCTTAAAGGGCTATGCTGATATTTCAGCATCCACAATTGTTGAGTGGAGTCAGATAACACTGAAGGGATCACATGCCAGCCAATATGGGCAGTGTTTTCCCATCCATATTAGGTCAGTGATATTTGGGCTTGCTAGAGTACAACTGGAGCTTTGAAGACTGAGTTGATGCTTTGGCAGAATGCATTTCATGTGATCCATTCCGTTTCTATGACTCTTCAGAATCCCACTCAGATTTACTTCATACTAGCTGTGTTATAGTGTACTATGTTTTTTTTTCTTCTAGTTTACAATTATATATCTGTTGGAATTAAAAAAAGTTTTTCTATGCTGTCCCAAAAAGTCACACCCATTTCTTTTCAATGCTTGATGGCATCATATTAATTTGCTGTTCTGAATAAGTGTGTATTACTAACTTTTTTCAGACCTGACTGTGCTGTCCATTCCATATTGTCCTAATTTGGAGGTTGTTGATGTCAGTCTATGTGGAAAGCTGATGGAAGTTTCGGTGAACTCTGTAAAATGTAAGTTCAGTGTGGATTAACTTATAATATCCATTTTTATTTATTGTAGAATTTTACTTTTGTGCTGTGCGAAAAACTTTCTTTCTATAGCATTGACAGTAAACTCATATGCTTAGTATGTTTTTAAAACTTACTGAAACAAAAACTGCCTTCCATTTCACAGTAATGGTCTATGTACTGTTCCAGTATATTTCAGTCAGAATTGGAAGCAAATAGTAGGTCCCCACGTAATGTTAGTTTAGTGAACTCAGCCTGTACCTGTGTAATGATAGTTTAGTAAAATCAGCCAGTAGGTCTCTATGTAATGATAGATTAATGAAAACATAATGAAAACAGCTAGTATACATGCAAAAAGAATTGAGATATATTGGAGGAATCTGATTGTATCAATCACTTTGGCATCTGTGTGTACCATATTTTCCAGCCTATAAGTTGATCCTTTTTTTACTTGAAAGTCAGGTCTTCATCTTATACTCCAAATTCTCTTATATATTGATTATCTCATTAAAATTGCATCGACTTATATATGGATTACAGTACCTAGTATGCTCTGTAATCGGCATAATGAAAAACAAGTACAAATTCTTGTTAAATTACTTTGTCAATTTTTTTTATAAACTAATATGACTGCGTTTATATTTATAAGTTTTGTCATTATTTAGTTTGCATTCTGTGTGTATTTTCTTATTTCTCAAACATGAAACAATTGCCGGTAAAATATTCACTGGGCTGCATAGCACACATCAGGTCTATTCGCTATAGTGTACTGTACTAATTCAAAGCATATTGTTTGTTCCCAAAAACATAAAATAATTTTGTTTTATTCATCTTTTTTAACCATACCTCATTCTTCCTGATCACATTTTATAACTAGTCCATTTATATTTGATTTTCCAGTATACTGTTGGACACGTGTGAGTGATTACCGGCATAGCTTTTTCATTGATCTGATTGATCCTACAAAGGGATGTAATCCATATTAACTTGAGCATTCTATGATTATTTATAAATTATGCTTTCTACTGAATCCCCCAAATTATATGTTTTTAATTGTATTTGACTAAGTTTCTCAAATAAATATGGTTTCAACTAAACTAAAATCAGATATATAGATGGGCTACTTATAGATTATCAGTGATCCATTTTTAGTTTCATATTTCAGTTTAAAGCAAATTGTAATGCCAACATATCACCTATATTCATTCTTAGCCAGCTGTTGTTTTGGTGTCTCACTTTGAGTTATTCAGTAGTTCTTTGCCAGGTTCTTTTCTCAGCCATTTATACTAAGGACCATGTATAGCCTATCTTGTGCTGAAAACTGGCATTAAACCCTAAAACAACTACAACATTACAAAATACATCACTGCTCAGGTCGACTGAAAAGGGTGATGATTGACTAGGTATTCATCATTTTGGCACACAGTATGTAGAGTTACACAGGGGCCTGTTCCATCTGTTTTACTGCAAATTCTGCCCAAGTGATGCCCAATCTGACGATCCCACAGGCCACTATGCCAACTGTCCAGTCAGTCATCAATCACAATTCCCTGGCCATCCATGCTAGCAAGACAAGTTTTGACACTTTCCCCAACCATCAGGTCATTTGTTATTAGCCTATCTGTCATGGAGATGCTGTACTAATGAAAGTGATGAAGACATTGGCTAATCCTGGCCATCAGGTTTGGTTTAACATATTAACCCCTGGTGCCTTGTTCATGCCTTGTTCATGGGGCGGGACGTAGTACCCTACTGCCAAGCTCTGTAACATCAAGGTCATGTATGATACACTAAAGTGGGTGATATTATAGAAAAGTAGACAGATTTAGCTCTACAATGATACCAAATAATCTGAGAAAACCTAAATTGTTTTACCTGTTTTTTTTAAATTATAACCAAAATTCACCCGTGGTCAGAATCTGATTTTGTGTCCAGATTTTATACTTTTTGGCCTCATATCTAATGCAGGCTGGTCTGAACTGCACACATAAAGGTGAACCTGTACAAAAAGTAGGATACGGTGGGAATTGTTAATAATGGAAAACAATGTTTTTAACACAACTAGGCATTAGGCAAATGGAAAATTGCTTTTAAGTCTCATGTATTAGGATGTATTCAGAAATAGTCCCCAAAATGTGTTTCCTTCTCGTATTTCATGCAAAAACCTCCAGGGGTTAATGTGTTAAACAGACATGGATGCATTGTTGGAAGAATCCAACCACCACAGTGAGTACAGGGGTAACCTTGATTACTTTTCATACTCCTACCCCACTATTGAGTGGACAGAGTTTAATTTCAAACTGGCATAGAAAAAATTAATTGCAAATCACTGATTTCTTTACTGAGAGCTCACTACTGATGTCTGCAAACCAAGCATGTAAGGTGAAGGCTTCAGTATACTTGGAAGATGAAGACAACCACCATTCCTTCCATCTACTGCCGGTATGAAAAATCGGTGATCCTGGCTACCCCAAAGTTTTTTTCTACAGAAGCAAGCTACCAGTATCTTGTTTTGCTTGGATTGGATTTGCTTCTTAATGTTTTGCATCAGGCTTTCAACCTTGGATACAAATATAATGGCAGTCATCATGAGGCTGTTTTAAAAAGCGTATAGCCACCTCTAACCTTGTGTGAAACATGTTCATGACTTCTTCCATGCTAGACATAACATTACTAGTGAATTTTCAGCTTGCCCAAAATAAGCTGGCTGTGATCATACATCATCATCAGATAGGACCCTCATTATCTAGTCTTATTCATATTTAGGGCTACACAGAATTGTCAATAGTTTATACAGGTTTTGACGAGGTTTATCTTTGATTTAAAAAAAAATAATTGCCTATTTTGCATGTAATATATGACTGCAAAACTAAGTAATTTTTCATGTAGCCTTCAGTTATCAATTTAACCTCTTTTCCCATAAATTCCAGTACATACTTTAATTGTTGGATCACCAGACAGTCTGAAAGAGGTAAAGCTTCCAGCATGTCAGTTGAAGGCGGCCAAATTTTCCAGTCATTCAAGTTTGAATGTTCTTGAAATCCACAACCATTGTGATCTTCCAGTTCTGGATATATCTTACTGTACCAAGTAAGCAATTTGATAAATATGTTGTCAATTCATCTTCTTTTAAAACAAAGAAATATTTTTATTTTGAAAATTTTACATTCTTAATTGTTTCTGTTTATTTAATGCCCGTGTTGAAATGTTTCAATTCACTAATCAGGAAATTTAAATCTTCTGAACTTGTGGTCATTAAAACCAAGATAACGAAACATTCTTTAGTAGACTAGACAATACATTCTGGATTATAGATATGACAGGTTTGTTTTATTTAAAAAAAAACACAAAAGATAATATTATAATCAGCTTCTCTGACTTCTTGTCTCATATTCTGGATTAGTTTCATAGAGGAAAGAAGTATGGGATTTCAGTCAAATGGAACTTGCTTATTTCACATGTTTCTCACTAGATGGTGTGAATGTGCTATGTGATTCTTGGACTGCTTCTCTGATTTAGAAACTTTTGCACATGTGCAAAACTACTGAAACACAGAACCATTCAGGTCATCAGTGAATTATCATGTTTTATGTTCTGCTTTTCTTGACTTATTTCCAGATTAACATTAGACCACCTGCAACCCATCTTGCATCAAGAACACTTGGTAAAGGAATTAAATCTGGTTGGCTGCAAAGGAATCCCTCCAGAGGAACTCAATGAATGTTTGAAAGAGGTATAATGTTTGGTCAGAACACCTATATGTAACAAGTTTTGTATGTTCATTCTACGGATTTTAGTTTACAGTTGACACTATCAGCAGTTTTACAAAAAGTAATGACATATTTCCATACCCAATCATTTTTTAAAAAATTTCACCATGTTTTTAGCTTTCCGCTACTGATCACTGCCATCTCACCTCCGTCTGCATGGGTTCGAGTCTAAGATTCGGCTAATGTAGTTATATGAGAAAGCTTGCCAGTAGCTTCTTGTCGGTCAGTGGTTCTATCTGGGGGTTTCCCCTGGTTCTTCCTCCACCAGTAATACAGGCCGCCATATATAGCCTATCATGTGCTGAAAAATGGCATTAAACTCTACAACAACAACAACAACTGTCAAACAAACGATTGAGTTGAGTTATACAAATTGTCTCAGAGGAGTTGTGAACCTCCTTTGTCCAGCTTCTATAACTTTTGTTGTTCCCCTGCATGACAGAAATCCCAGGTGATGCTTTGAGTTGGATGTGTTATAGATTTTCCAGAAGCAATTGATAGAGGTAGTCCAAAAACAGGACTTGCTGGATTTGAATTCCAGACTTTTCTGGTTAAAAAAGCAATGGTAAATTGAGGCAAGTCATAGACTTGAGCAGGCTCAGTTAGTTTATTGCTGCCTCAAAGTTCAAGATGGAGATGGCAAGATTCATTTGTCTATCTGTGCAGCACAACAAATACACAATCAGTCTCAATGTGTCTGATGTGAATTCCAGATATCTAATCACATAGTGTTTCATAAGTATCTTCTCTTTGGACAAGGTAGTGTACCAATTCCATACCCTTCAATTCTGCCTCAGCCTTAGCCCATGGGCCTTCACCAGGATGTTAGACTGCTTTATGCCTCAGCCTTAGCCCATGAGCCTTCACCAGGATGTTAGACTGCTCTATGCCTCAGCCTTAGCCCATGGGCCTTCACCAGGATGTTAGACTGCTCTATGCCTCAGCCTTAGCCCATGGGCCTTCACCAGGATGTTAGACTGCTCTATGCCTCAGCCTTAGCCCATGGGCCTTCACCAGGATGTTAGACTGTTTGATGCCTCTGCCTTAGCCCATGGGCCTTCACCGGGATGTTAGACTGCTCTATGCCTCAGCCTTAGCCCATGGGCCTTCACCAGGATGTTAGACTCTCTATGCCTCAGCCTTAGCCCATGGGCCTTCACCAGGATGTTAGTCTGCTCTATATCCTACTTTAAGACATCTTCCACAGCAGTGGAAGCAATAATGGACAATATTTTTAAGAACAAACTCTGGATAAATATGGTTTTAGTTCAAGATATGAAAAATGTTCTCAACCTCATTTGCAGTTTAGGATGGTTAGTTTGTTTGTTTTGTTTTTTATGGTTTAACGCCATTTTTCAGCACAATATAGGCTATACATGGCGGCCAGTATTAATGGTGGAGGAAGAAACCGGACAAACCCTGGAATGAACCACCGACCCACGAGAAGCTACTGGCAAGCTTTCTCACATAACTACATTTGCCGAATCTTAGACTCGAACACACACAGACAGAGGTGAGATGGCAGTGGTCCGTAACGGACAGCTCTTTAGACCACTCGGCCACTCGGGGCCCCTGGATGGTTAGTCAGTGTAGGTAAGTTAGACCTTTTCCCAGTTCAAGACTTTGTTCCTCTAGGTATAGAGTTATTAATGCATAACAACCTGATTCGTGTTTATTTCCAAATGCATTGACTATGATTACTGCATTGGATATGTCATTCTCCAGGACATTTAATCTCAGCAAGAGAGTTTCTTCAACTCCTTGACCTGCTCATAGTGATGGAAGACCATCCTCTTCCTTGGCTGCCATTACATGGAACCTCTGCATATGGCCCATCTAACACAGTGGTACCCAATCTTGGGTTATTTAGATCACCAGATTATAATCTGAAACACTTGGTGAATACCTTTACAAGCCTACCAGCTGGAAGTGACAATCTGTACAGATGTCAGTTTGTGAGGTGCGAGGAGGGGGGGGGGGAAATTGCTACCAGACTTTGTGACTGTCAGCAGCAAGTGTGCTAAACAAAAGAAGACTCCTCACATCAAGCTTTTCAAAATAAAGGCAGTTCTCCATGCCTCTTAGAATATTGGGGAATATCTTCATATTGCACTGCCATTTCAATCAGATGGAAACAAAATGACCAGAGCTCTATTTATTGAGAGTACCTCTTTTTGTACCATGTTTTTATGCTTCAAAATCTGACCAGGTCTGGGTGGGATCAATGTCTTGTCCAATTCATTATCAAAGAATTGATTCATATGAAATGGTCTCACCGTCCATCCATTTTTCAAGAATGTTCTATGAAGCAGACAGATATTAGACCTATTTGTGACAAGTTGAAAAACATACTGCCCATGGTAATCTTCATATTCCCAGATCCTGAGGCATAGACCATTAACACCTTTACAATCAATTGGGAGGGAACATGGGCCAATGTCTTTCTCTCAGTGCCTTTAATTTCAGAATTAATCCAGAAAATGGGGAGAAAGAATTTCAAAATTGTTCTGATTATCCCTCTTCAAAATGATATGTCCTATGTCAGTGACCTTGCTCAATCAACAATAGTTACCCAAGAAAATTATCAGACATTTTGGAAGAGATGATATTAGCTGTAACAATCCAATTTTCATCATATCCAGGAATAGTTCTCTCACCTTGTTCACAACCTAGAACCACTCCTGCATCTTGACATGGTTCAACTCACCCAAATTTGAACCCATGTCTACGACCTATCTGAACCTGTGATCTTGCAAGACTTGTTTGGTTTCAGAACTAGCTTTAGCTTGTAGGCTGAGTGAGTTACATGCACTGTATTTGGATTTGAAGTACATGCAGTTCTGTTCTGACGGCTCTATCATACTAATGACACATTGGTTTTGTATCTAAAGCAAATTATTGTCAATAGGCAGTCCACAAATAACTATATTTGCCCTCTCCCGTGTGTAGAGAGCTGAAGCCAGTATGCACACTTATATGCTATCAAAGCTTTTTCATACTGGTTTTGGCCAGATGGCATAATCTAACCCCTCAAGTGATAGCAGCATGGCTAAAGTGGGTCACTAGATCAGTGTACTCTAAACTCCCAAATAATGACTCGTGAAGATTTTGCTCATGAAATAAAAGCAAATTTCAAAAGCCTAGTCTTTAAACATACTCTGAATTTGAGACGTAGTGGAGTCACTTGACTGGCATGGTGTGTCTACTTTCTCCAGCTTCTTGTTGGACCAATGGTAAGCAATCAGACAAGTACCACACCATGTTTGTGACACCACAACTTCAGTACCAGGTATGGCCTTACAACTTTTGCCGGATTATCTCAGGAATTTTTTTCACACAAGGCAATAGCCTAATGTGGGATGCCACAGAGATTTTTCTTGGATGGGTATGAACACAATATATTGTTTGTGCTGCTTTCATGTTAGGATATGTTCATCCTTTCAGTGGAGCATTCATCATGGGTAAAAGTTGGATTCTCAAGAATTTCACCACTAGGCCATCAGAGTGGTTACACATTTGCTTGTTGCTGTTAGATCACCAGAAATTGCTTGTTAGACTGAAATCCTTGTTAATCATGTAGATAGCAAAATGTATGAACTTTGCATTATTATATTTTATGCAATCTCTATTACCAATATACTAAATGCCATTTAATTTTGAAGAAAACAAATTGAGTTCTAATTATAATTATGTTAGCACTTTGTGTCAGTATATTTTTTTCTCAAATATTTTTGTTGTTGATGGGTATTCTTTTATCTAATATTTCAAATATTAGATATTTCACAGAATTGATGTTGATTTACCCCACCCCACCCCTTCATCTGGAGAAATTAATTTTTTACATAATCATCAATACCTAATTTCAAAATTGTTTAAATGCACACAGAAAAAAACCCAAATATTTACCTACCCACTTCTAAGACATCTTGGCCAGGGCATAACAAGCCAAACATTTCTTATAATTGTCTTCAAATAACGAAATGTAGTAGTTATATATCTACTGGTCTTAGACCAAATGAGCTTTTGGGATTGTTTTTCATCCATTGGCTCTCTGTTCATTAGCACAAGTTTGTCATAACTGCTCATCCTTCTTGTAAGATTGTCATAGAAATTTACACACGCACAATCATCATATAATTTACATGGCCTGAATGAAAACGGACATCCAGTATGACCATCACAATGACCGTCTTGAAATTCATGCTTTGCTACTTCCTCTGAATGGATAGTTATATCAACATTCTGAATGGATAGTTATATCAACATTAGGCTGTCACTAAAAGATTTTTTTACAATATCATGTTGATCCTAAATATAAATGGTGCCAATCTAACTTTCAGTATAGCCACATCAGCCATGTTGAAGATCTTATTGCAATTCCTTTTGAATAGAAAGTCATATTGACATAGGTTTTCATCAAGAGGCTTCTTATGATGTCCAGTTGGTCTTAAGTGAAACTGGTGATGATCTATCATTCAATATGGTCTCCACAATGCAGTCATGAAAATATTGTTATCACTATTACTTATGAATGGTAATATCAACACCACTTATGTTGTCTAGTATATGCTAAATAAAATCCTGTGAAATATTGATAATTTTAATAATCTACAGTGTGTAATTAATATTTTAAGCTGTGTTGAAGTGTAATTGAACTATGTCAGAAAACAAGATGCTTATCGATCATTTCTACCACTAGCGTAAATCTCGTATTTTACAGCTTCATGGATTGGAGGCTTTGTCATATGGTGGATACTCTTGGACAAATGTTGAGCTCTCTTCCAGAACTTTAAAGTACCTTAAATTTGGTGTAAGTATGTCTGGAGAGATGGCAAATCTTGTCATGTTAAAAGAGAAAGATATAAACAGATGCATTCATTTTGATAAAAAACTATTTTAACAAAATGTATGCATATTTCATTATGAGTTGATTATTTGAGACTGACTTTTAATAGTATTAATACAGCACCTGTTACTATTACATTGCAGTCTCACTTCCTGGTGCATGTCCCAATTTTGAGGTGAAAATTCCCTTCTCCAATTAGTAATTGTAGGTTTACAACAACAAGGTCCATGTCTGATGTCCTCATTGCCTTCATCTGTTTTGGAGTGCAGTATTAACCATTTATCTCAACATCCTCTGGACCATGATAATATTGTTGAGATAACCAGATGTCGATAAAAGTGGGGCGAGTGGCCAAAAAGATCAAATTTTGCATACAAAAATGAATTTGTAAGTGGTGACCTTTTGTCATTGAGTAGTCTTTACACTGAGAGAAAATAAAGCATTGGAGATTTTGTTTAAATGAAGACAAAACTAGTCTGAAATACACTTGGATATTGACAGTTTATATTTATGTAGTACAATCCATAATGCATTAATTACTGTACATGTCTCTGAAAAATCCATGAGTTTGAGTATAAGTCACATTTTAGAAAAATCAGGTATCAGTCACATATCATTAGACAACACAAATATAAATTTAACCCTTTCGCTACAACTACCACATCTAAGCGTCTCCCATCTAAGCATCTCCTGTAAAAAGCTCCTGAACCCCACATATATGCAATGCTGATAATTCTAATTTACTAACCCAGTGTTGCTTATGTGTGTAAAGTTCAGCAGTACTCAAAACCCTGTGTTGCTTATGTGCAAACAGTACCACTATGTTAACTAAACAGTGATTGGTTGAAATATGGAAGTTTACATATTTTTGATTATCATAACCAATGAGAGGATTGTTTACTCAACATTTTGATACAAGTTTAAAACTGAGAGGTTAAATTTAGGCACACTATAAGATTTTCTGTGCTTTACATAACATGTGTAGTTGAGATAAACAAAGATGGATTCTGATTCAGATATGAGCGACTTTAAAGGGTTAAGTGTAAGCGATATCAAAGAGTTTAATGGATCATTCTTAGAAAATGGATCAGATATTGATGTTAGTCCCATTTTAACACCAGATGCAAGTGACTTTTAATCGGATGACAACGCGGACATAGTCCTACTTACACAATAGAGGGATGACCTTGCCGTGTTTGCAATTAATGATTTTGATTCTCATATTGGTTAAAAAAATCAAGCTTGGACCACTAAGCAATGAGAACATTTTTATCTCAAGTTTTTTTCTGAATTTCTGGTGGAAAAGCTTGTGAAAGAAACAAACATTTATGCCAAGAAAATAGGGGACCAAAAGCAAGACATGAAATGGAATGAAATCAGCATCACAGAGATGTGGGCATATCATGGAATATACATCGTCATTTATGTATGGATAATGACTGTTTTGAGTGGTACCATTCTCAACATTGTAATTAAAGTGTGAATTTCATTCATGTTTTTTTTATACATGCATATGTAAATATTGGATTTATTTTGGGTTTATTTTGAGGGATTCAAAACAGTTTACATGACTGGGATTTCTTGTATGATGGGATGTAGGAGTTATAAAGTTTAAATATATGAATAACACAATAATGATAATACAAGGTATGCTGTTTTTTATTTTATTGAAATCCAGCAAAAGCTAATGAAATAATGAATATAAATGGAACCATGTTTTTATTGTCAGTTTCTGTAGTCAGTCTTGATGATGCTCTAGTTTTCAGCCTAGCAATCAGCCTCAGTAGTCTCAGTAACTGATGTGATAGCACTCAGAAGTAACTTAACTACACAACAGCTGTAGTAGCTAAAGGGGTAAAAAAATATGTTAGTCCTCATTTGATCTACATATCACATTGTCAACAAACTCATGTAGCTAAACAAATTAGAGATCACAGAGATATTCATTTTGATCACTATGATCACTAACATTATAGTTGTCGTTAGTTGTCACTGAAACTGCAGCCATCATGGTACTTAACAAGTGGTCATATCAGGCTTATGAAATAAAACATGAAATGCCATTCCCTATCATGGTTAATTGATCTATTATTTAGTGCTACTTGAATACCTACTAACATTTGCATTTGATGTGGTACAATAAATTACACGGCAGAGATGAACAGGTGTTCCACAAATTAAGTAAATTTGGGTGATTATTGTCAAAACAGTCTTTGTGCACAACGAAATATGCTTGTGTACTGGCTAAAAACACATCTCAAATGAAAAATATACAAGTACCAGTCTTTAGTGGCCCATCAGAAAAGGCAGCATTAGCTTCCTTAATGAATAATCCAGATATATCAACATTCATTGCAGAGTATGTGTGTGTGAGGACTTTGCACCACTTCAGACCAAAAGTATGAAAAACAATGTGGTAGGTTTTATAAGGTGTATAGCCACTACCAAAATATCAAGATGATGACGACAGGGGTTATGGTCATAATTATGAATAGGAAAAGGAACTAAAAAGTACCATAAATATTGGGAGAATGGCTGAAATTTGACCCAGAAAGGATGTAATGTTGAGATATTCCAGCATTGAATGTAATGAGAAATATAAGTATGTGGGGTACTTTGTAATGATACCTTGATAGTTGTAAAGACTTTTATAAGCTGTTTCTGAAATTATACTAATACTGGTGCCCCTAAATTCACCTGACATCAATTACCCAAGAGATATCATTAATCTGCAAGATTTTTGACCAAGAAACGGAAGGTTTGAGGCTTAGCTGTATGTTCACAGAGTTAGTTGATGATGAATTAGATACAGACAATGAATATAAAGCATCAGCTTTCATTACATCTTGTTTGTGAGTTAATGCTGTTATTGTTTCAAGTGAATGTTAATGAAAAATAAATGTTGAATTAGAAACTGTTTGATTTTCACAGGATTGGTGGAATTTAGGCATGATCAGTAAAACTTTTATTATGATGATCCTGTGGATTAGCAAGAAAGAAACAAAATCCTAATTTAAAGCCAGCTTAAGAGACAGGATAACACAATGTGTGGTGACATTGGTCATGATCCTTGGAATTTCCATTGTTTGAGCTGAAGCTATCAAGTATACCTCAAACTCGAGTTGTGAAAGATGTTGATTTCGGTTTGGTTTTTCTGTATCTTTGTATTTGCAGCTGAATCATGTGGCAGAAATATACATGTATGACAACTTGCCACACCACATTTCAGAATAATTCAAAGAGTCAGGACTTTGTTTTCATGGATTATCTTAATAGCTCCCCCTCCAACTGGCAGCAATGACTATAGTTCAGTGATCTTCTTGACTTGTTGGTGGACACCTCTAATGATATAATGCTGAGGATGGATTTTCTGTCTATCACAAAGTGTCCCTCTGCATACCAATCTACAGATGCTCCACCTGCCTGCCTGGCTCAAATCAAACAGTCTATCTGGAAAGATCAGTTTTAAGCAAGATTTCATACAGACATGTCATGTAATCTTAAATTTTTGATGAAGACCACCATTAGGTCAGACCCTCATTTCACAGAAACTCTCTGATATTTTGATTGCCAGTGACCAGTTTCTTTTTGTTTCTTTCATTGTTTATCTTAACCTTCATATGAACCACTGAGTGAGGCTTCTTTTGAGAATCTTACCTTAAAGAAGGTCTTTTCCTTTCTTTATGGTCAGCAAGTGGGAGTGAAATCCATGCATTACTGGTGCATGACGGTTACTAATGTTTGTATCAGTGGTAATTCTAATACGGTTTCTTTTATTTGACAACCCAACATTCTGGTCAAGAATTTGCTACCTTCCATTGACCTGGCACAGATTTCTAGTTTCAATTGCATATGTGATTGGTATGATCATGATACAATTCTTTGTCCAGTCAGAGCCTTGCAGTTTTGTTGGACTGAATCGTCAGGAAACAGGAATAGTCGAAAACATTTTTTTCTCCCTCTCTCATTGAATTAGTTTGACTGCATTGTGAGTTTATCAGTCTTTCACTATCAGAGATCTTTCGTTTATGAAAAATAAAGGCCATGGGTCTAGGCTATTACTGCATCTTTGGCTGTTATTTAATCACTCCATTTTGGATGCTGTCATAAATGCTGCCTTTTGGCAATCCCTTTCACATTTTCTCTGTTTAATGGCAAACCAGAGTGAGGGTATTTATGCACTAGTTATAGTTCAGACCAGCAAGTTGTCAGCAAGACCCGTTCCAGTCAGCATTAGCATCCTACTGGAAATATATTGTTGTATCTGGCAGCTGTTATGGGGCAGTTATCCTCTCTCTGGACCGATTAAATCAGCAATGTAATATTTGCAGATTATGTATTATAGCAGGTACTGTATACTGGCTATTAGGAAGGGCGATATTCCAAATGACTGGAAGTGACTAGGGCGAGACAATGGCACTTTGTTCTACACCTTAAGTTTCTAATTAGAGGTGGGAATTTTTTCACCATACTTACCATGCTATCAGTTGGAAAAGATATAGAAATGTAATAATGACAGGTAGGTAGATATTACCTGATGAAGATTAGTTTTACCATCATCAGTTTCATTTTAGTTCATATATATATATATATATATATATATATATATATATATATATATATATATATATATATATATATATATATATATATATATATATCATTTATTCCATATTAGAATACAATGTTTCTTGACTAGATAGTCTGAGCTCAGTTATAATGTTTTTGTCACCTAACTTGTCAAATAAAGTCAGATAAACAATATTGTTGGTTTAAATAAGAAAGGCATAACAACATGTTAATCACACCTGATTCATAGACAGTAAATAAGAAAGACATAACATGTTAATCACACCTGATTCATAGGCAGTAAATAAGAAAGACATAACAACATGTTAATCACACCTGATTTATAGACAGTAAATAAGAAAGACATAACATGTTAATCACACCTGATTCATAGGCAGTAAATAAGAAAGACATAACAACATGTTAATCACACCTGATTTATAGACAGTAAATAAGAAAGGCATAACAACATGTTAATCACACCTGATTCATAGACAGTAAATAAGAAAGACATAACATGTTAATCACACCTGATTCATAGACAGTAAATAAGAAAGGCATAACAACATGTTAATCACACCTGATTCATAGACAGTAAATAAGAAAGGCATAACAACATGTTAATCACACCTGATTCATAGACAGTAAATAAGAAAGACATAACATGTTAATCACACCTGATTCATAGACAGTAAATAAGAAACGCTTAACAACATGAAAGTAAATAAGAAAGACATACCAACATGTTAATTACACCTGGTTCATAGGCAGTAAATAAGAAAGGACATAACAAATCCACAAGTTGACAAGGTGTGATAGTCATACTTCATTCAAGACTAATACTTTTTTATCTTGAGTTGCTGCCACAATGCAATTAAAGGTGAAAAAAATACTTTTTGTTTGTACTATTTTTACTAAATAATTTAGAAATATCCTTTAGCTATTGTTGTATTCCCTTATGTTGACTAATTGAGTACAGCTTGAAGTAAATCTGTCTTGTTCATATTCTGGTTTTGAACCACTGGTTTAGGCATTTGAAGTAAATGTTTGTAAGCTGCACCACAGGTTGTATCTTGTATTTTGATATGTGAGTTGTACCACAGGTTGTATCTTGTGTTTTGATGTGTGAGTTGTACCACTGACTGTATCTTCTAATCCCATACATGGATTTGGCACAAATTAGTTTTCGAGAGGAATGGGGTGATTAAAAGGTGAATGCTTTGTTCTGTCAACTGTTATATTGTTTTTATAGTTTCTAGACATTTATGTTTCATCAGATACATATGCTATTGCTGAAGGGAGATAATAAACTTATTATTTTACAACAGGAATGTGTCAATACATCCTGTCTTCCACTGAATATGCCATCATTAAGGAAGCTTCACCTTTTTGACTGCCGTGATATCTTGGAGCAGGAGTTTATTGATGGTCTGCTTTATGGAAGAAAGGTACGATTTTCAATACATATCCGTCACATCTTTACTTGAAAGGAAGGACATTGATGGATGAAAACATCAATATGATGCATACTTTCTTTCCATTTTAGCTGAGGTATTCATTTTAGAACAGTATATATGCTATATCTAGAGAGATCATTTTATCATAGACACATGCAAAGGTTAATGCTGATACAGACATATTCTTTGTAGTTTCAGCTTTAAATATCATGACGTAAGTACATCATAAATTAATGCACTGGATTTTTTTTTACATCCTTTTAAATCTTTTGAAATGCACTGAGCAGCAGAAAGGGTGGGCTTCATTTTTTTTTAAGTATAAAATCAACCTTTTCTTAAAATCTTTAAGTCTCCATTTTGAATTCTGAGCTTAAAATCATTATTTTTTATTATTGATCTAATATTTATCATTTAGGCAAAAAATATTGTTGTCTTCATAAGTAAACAGAAGAGGAGAGCTTCACTTTTTTTCAATCTAAATTCGAGCTTTTTTTAAAACCCTTAAGTCTCCATTTTCGATTCTGAGCCTTAACAAAAAATCGCTAACTTAGAATTTTGCCGATCTGATATTTTATCAAATTGGTAAGCATTATTGTCTTTATTTTTTTTACAAAAAAAAAAAAAAAATAGGTAGAAATCACCATGAATAAATCAAAAT
Source organism: Unio delphinus (assembly GCA_029339505.1). Lineage (NCBI taxonomy): Eukaryota > Metazoa > Mollusca > Bivalvia > Unionida > Unionidae > Unio > Unio delphinus. The sequence continues at coordinate 14,344,809 of JAQISU010000110.1, forward strand.
TCTAAGTGGATTTTACAAACAGACTAATTTGCAAAACCTCACCTCGTAAATCAATTAAATTATTAGATTGGTCGGTGAGTTTAAAATTAATTCTCGTTAATAAATTATTATGACATCGCATATAGACTGGATTGGTTGGATCTTCAATAATTAGAAATCCTGGAGGAGCCGTTGGTGCAAAAGAGTATAAAATATATCCCTGTTGAGCTTGATTTGATTTTTCAAGATCTATTTGATAACTTCCTTCGATAACGTCACATACTAAATTCAGCGCAATAACCGAGGATATATTTACATTGTTCGGAGCAATATGTCTACCATCACCATCTGGGCTGTTATTATGTTTAAGAATATAATTTTGTTGTTTTGGTAATTCAGGCCACCCTAATATCGATCTTATAGAACTCTGATAAATATCTACAACATACCCAGGGGAATTAATCTCAATTGCAGATGATAATGTTGGTTCATGAACCGTTATAGCGATTTTTGATTCTTTTCCAGTAATCGATTTTATTTTTCGTTGTAATTCATTATTAATTTGTTCAATTTGATATGACCCAGTTGGTAATGAGACAACATACCAATCTAGATCAGTACTATTGGGTTTATTTTTCCATGCGAACACTAAGGAATTATTTGGTTGTTGACCACCAAATGCTTTCGATCTAATATTAGGCCAGCTATGATATACTCGTAGTTTTGCTAGTGCGATCTCGCTCACAGGAACGGGGTTTGGAAAATTCACACTAAATTCGGGACGTGTTGAGGTTACTGATATCGTGCTTGTTTTCACCGGTGTTGTATTTGTTACTATTTGTTGAAGTAGTTCTTGCGACAACATTATTATTATTATTCTGCTCTAATTTCAGCATTGTTGATTTATACAATTGAGCCATAGTTGAAAATTCGCTATCTGATATTGTTGTGTCATCCAACGACGATGATATCAACGAGGATAATTGCGAGTAACCGGCAGATGCAATATGATATTTAATTAAATAATCATGTAGTTTACTCTGGCTACACGATGATAGTTTTTTTGTGATCCCAGTTAATATACCAGCAATTGTAGCCACTGCGGAAATAGCGATTGGAACTACGACCGGAGCAATCATTGTAACCGAAGATAGTATTATTCCAGCAGCAGTGATTACTCCTGACACCGAGTACACGGTGATATCAACTGTGGTTATTCTTCGTTTGTATTTTTTGATTTTTATTTGATATTCTTCACAGAGAGAATTGAGTTTAGTTTGAAAACTCTTGACTTGATCATAGCGATACTGATTCGATGATGGAGTCATTTTATTTTAAAAGCGCTATTATTTTTAATTTAACTGTTTACTTAAATCCACTACGAATTCTACGTACCACGTTACTGAAACCCTGACTAGATTTTTATCTGTGGTCGTTATCGTGAATTGTTCAGTTGTATCCTTGTCGATTATCGTTGATACCGTATTATTGACTTCAGATGATGAACTCGACGATGATATTTCAAACTGAGTCGGTGATACTATTGTTAATCGATAAATACCCTTAACTGCTGCGGTTATGTTTAAAATGTTGTTTGTGGGAGTCCATATAAATGATCCGTGTTGAATCGTGTGTACTACGTTGTTGACGATAGATTTATCATGAGGAATTTTTACTTTTTCAACAACGCTTATCATTCTCATTGCATCATCCCTTATTGCGTTGTTGAATGTTTTAAGTTCATCGATGGATTTTTTAATATCGGGAAGTGTTATTTCAATTTTATCAAATGGGCTCCCAATAAACTTGTCCATGAGGTTTTTACGAAACGTCATAAATAATTTCGTGTGTTTTTCATATTCGGATTGAAGAGTTGCTAGTTCCAATATAGAATCTTTTATTGTGGTGAGTTTTGGTTCAGTCACTGGTGGATTTCCAAAAAATTCTAGCAGGGGTTTATCAATTTTGTCAACTATATTTCTTTGTAATGCAGTAAACTGGTCAAATACAACTATATGATTATCATATTTATCATTAAGCGATTTTAATGAATTCACTGTGTTATCATATGTTGCTAATTTATCCGGAATTGTTGAAACAAGTACACCTGGTTTGAGTTTACCCTCATCAGAAAATAACGCGATAGTATCCTCTGCTGCGTCTCGTTGTTTAACTAAAATATCATTAAGAGAGATATTACTACTTTTCAATTTACCCTGACGATCTTGAAATACAACTATTTCACCAGGATCAATATTTGCTAGGTTTAATATTTCGGATATTTCATCTTCGATTAGTTTTTTAATATCCTTGTTATCAACGGTTTCAACTCCACTATCAGGTTTTTTCAGCGATGATAAAGATCGTCCCCAGATATCAATCATTATTATAGAAATATTTTCATCGTTTAAATCCGATGGATTTCTAATCATATGGATTTTCAATCCAATGACCGCTAGCGTTTCTACCGCTAGTATACTCATTTACCACTACATGAGGTGGTTTTAAAGATTCTTTCGAAATAGCATTAAGGACATTTAATACTTCTCGACCGCATATTGGTGGGTCATTCAACGTTTGTGTTGGTAGTGTAGAATAAAAAATTGGAAATCTTTTAAATTTCTTAATATAACGCATAAATTCTTTTGGCGGCGCTAATCCATATGAGTCAAAATAAATAATCCCACGTGGATCAATTGCGTAACAAACCCAATGTGTTCCAGGTCCATCGCTGTTATCTAAATTAATAATACCGGTTTCAACATCATTTGGTTGTGTCGGTAACTGATCTCTCATAAAAACACCTCTGAAATATTTTATTTTTAATTTTTTAGCGGCATCAATTAAATCAAAATTGGACATAGGAATCATCGGTTTGGAAATCGAAGATTTCGGAACTATATCGTTCCTGGTAGTCTTAGACCCTTTCCTTTTTTTTTATACCCCTTTCCAGTTGCCTTTTTCAATGCCATTCCTGCTGCGGTACCAATGGCTCCTAATGCTGCTGCCTTCGCTACCGCTGGGGCTGCTGCGGCAATCAACCCTGGAATCAACCCTAACAACGGGAATATACCACCAGTCTTTTCCATGTTACGGATCGCGCTCGTAGAAAGAGTAACCTGAACTCCCTTTTTTTCTTTCAGCGCTTTATTAAAATGATTAGTTTGAGTTTTCGTCAGCGATAGTTTATTTCCTCCGCCATTCATTTGATTAGGTTTCAGCGTTATTGTGGTCCCGCATTGCTTAGCTGATTTGGATTGTAATTTTTTTATTTGACCAGGTGTCAATGTGACATTGATATTACTATACGACATTATACAAAATAGATTGATTCTAAATCGCGAGTCATTTTTAAAGAATTTTGGATTAAGAAAATCTTATAGATTTTCCACCGGTGCATCTACTAGTCTCATTCGACCACCAACACCTTCAAGTATCATTGATTTATCACTGAGAATAACAGCAACTGCTCTGTAATTAGCAATACCAGCAGGACGGGTTACACGAGCTCGGAAGTGTATATCAACTACGGACTGTTTCATCAAGTCAAGATGTTCCAATGAAAAGTAATAAATCGGATACAGACCTTTAAAATCCAATTGTGATATTTGTAGACCAGTATCTACATTTTGATCACGTCCCATAAATGATAGCAATCGATGATAAACTCGTGCAATGTGGTTATTTTCATAGTTAAGTTGTATATCCTCTGCTGGTTCTTGTTGTCCGTTTATTTTCAGCGAGACTTCATTAACACCTATCTGATCAAATATCATATGAGAACGTGTTTGATTATCCAATCGCGCTTTATTCTGTAGAGCAACAAATATATGCCGTGGAGCTGAAACACCCTGTCGTGCTGCTAAGTGCCATGTAAGTATACCATCAATATTAGAATCCATGGTATCTGTGGACGTTGTCAACCAGCTTAATAATCTCTTTCCCCCTTGATCCATAAATGATAGCAACCGCGGTTCTACTGACAATGATGGAGTCAACACTGGCATCCATAGTGATAGTTTTGTTAAAATTACTTTACCGGCATCATCATTTGGGTTTGCAGCATCTGCTGGAATCCTCCAGATTGCATTATTATCATCACCCTTTCTCACTAGTGCTACAGTATGCTTTACTCCATAGATAACTTTTCTGACGTTTCTACAAAATCCAAATATGTGATGGAGCGGAATCGCACATGAAAATCGTCGACGATCTCCTTGTAATGTTGCTATTCTTGTTGCAGCTCCTAGATTGAAATTCTCATCATTATTTATAATCATATCCTCGATAACAACGGGAATAGCAGTAGCAGCAGCACCAGCAGCAGCAGAAGCAGTAACAGTAAGAGCAGCACCAGCAGGAGCCGTTGGTCGTCTTATAACAAATGGATTTTTTCCTGCTGTATTTTTAACATCCTTAGAAAACATCATAGATGGACCAGCTGATCTTGTATAATCATCAGAATATCTTGCTAGCCCTAGTATTGTTGTTGCTACATCAACTTCACGTTCAATAGATTCTATTTCTCTTCCATCAATAAGATATCTTGCGCTTTCAAATAATGCCATGATCCCATTATTGACAAAACCAACTTGAGTATCATCTGGATATGGAGCTGGTACCGCAGGAATATCAATAGCTGTTACGAGATCACCTTCGACTTCAATAAAGGCTTCAGCGGGTAAAAAGTATTTACTGGTATCATGAACTTGAAGTTCAATTCTTCCACGAAGATCAGGTTGTACTGCGTGATAAGCAAAAAATTGATAATCACGTACAGAAGTATCTTTAAGCACTGGGGCTTCCATGTCAAATGCAACATCAGGGTTTTGTTTGAACATTTTTTATTATATATCCGATGGTCTAAATAAAAAATTCTGAAAGAATTTTGAAGGAATTTTGAATTGAAAACCCCAGGAATTCATTTAGAGAAAATCGATTTTCATGAAATTATGTCGACGGATTAGCCAAAAACAATACAAAATCAATAAAAAAAACATCAAAAATTCGATGACAACAACATATTTTAGCCTCACAGGATAAAAAATCTGATCAAAATCGATTTTCTCTAAATGAATTCCTTGGGTTTTCATCCTCGATTTTCATGAAATTATGTCGATGAATTGCATAAAAACACTAGAAAAATGAGTAAAAACACTAGAAAAATGAGTAAAAAAAGTAAAAAATCTAACAAAATTAGCAAAAAATAAATATTTTATAATATAAAAATAATTTTCAAAATTCTAAAGAATTTTTAAATTAATTATTTAGTTGAGTATTTAAATAATGAAAATATCTGAAGAACAAAACGATAATGAAGATAACGTTAGAAATACAAGTATTTCTAGAAACATTAATGTTTCTGATACAAGTGATTCTGACACAAATATTTCTAATGCTAGCATTTCTACAATAACCATAACAACTGAACATCCTATTCAAATAAATAGAAACATTAGTGATTCTGACACAAATATTTCTACAATAACTATCATAATTGGAAATCCTGTTCAAATAAATATTTCTGGAAATACTTGTATCAGAAACATTAATGTTTCTAACGTCGAAATTTCCTAAAACCACTTCCGGAAATTCCACTTCCGGCTATCATATTTGCTGTTATATTATCCTGGGCGTTAGTCATTAATGATTGTAGTTTTTTATCCACGGCGTTATTTATTATTTTACTAACCTGTGTAGGCATTACTGCAGTAGATGGCAGTGAAGTCATTCTAGAAACACTAGTGTTTCTAATGCTAGCATTTCCAGGTTTTGATTGGAAATTTGAAGAATTTCTTCGTGATTTCACTAGCGCTGTTAGTTTATCCCGAGCGGCTGAAAATGCCTTACTAGCAAGATCACCAACAGTGTTAATACCCTTATCTCGGATAACATCAATTGCTTTCATTGCTGCCTGTTTTGCAAATGGAGCTACTTTTGGAGCCATTCTTGAAAATAATCCCATTATAGTATTACCGAGACCATCTCCATAGTATACTCGGTATTTTGGTAATCGTGAGTTTACCACGTAGACACTAGTTGGTTTATCATGGTTGTAGTGTATGATCATTCTTCTATACAAAAACACTAGCATTTTTCCAAATGCTAGTGTTTCCAATTATCTAATCGCAGGAAATTTTCGATTTCCCACCTACGGATTTCCAGTGACATTAGTCACTGTGGTAACCGTAAAAATTTGAAGAATTTTCGGCTAACTCCTCAATGAAATCTCTATATGTTGCAATATCCATGATACCACCTTGAAATAATCTCCTACAGATATCAGCTGCTTCATTGATTATTTCTAGTGAGTTATTCCCAGCTCGTTTTCCTCCTACGAGTACTTCTAATCGGGATATATCACCGAGAATATTGCCGGGACATATTACATTAGCGTGAAAATCCATAGGATTTTTACCAACTAAACCACTACCTTTTTTAGTTGTACCAGTTGCACCCTTTGGAGTTTTACTCTGGGAATCAGCCTCTGCCATTATTTGTATTTCATCAGGGATTGGGTCTGCTGTGTATACTGGTGGTGCTACTGTGACCTTATTTACCATAGCTAGAAATTGTTTATATTCAGATCTTATTGTTTTGCTGATTTTCTTCTTCTTCTTGTTTGCTAAAAACACCTTATTTGCCCAAACAGGTTCACCTTTTACAAATTCTTTAGCCGTGTTGTCTTTTAAATACTTATCTCTCTTCGCTTTTTTAACGTTGTCGTTGGTAAATTTAGCTAATTCAGTAAGTGTTGAGATATTTCTGATTGTATTTAACGCATCAACTGTAAATATATTTTCAGGAGAATAATCCCCCTTTGAAACAGCTCCCTCTTCTTCTTCTTCTTCTTCTTGTTGTTGTTGTTCTTGAAATTCTTCAGGTGGAAACGCTTGCATTTCTGAGGAAATATCAATATCACCTAATCGTTCAATTTCTTCTTGAAGTTCTCGTTGTTGTTCTTCTTGTCGTCTTGCAGTAGTTATTATATCACCAGGAAGTGTTTTTAATGATTTTTTTGTTTGTTTAGTTCGTTTTGCTATTTTCTCCAACACAGGGAGAAAGGATTCTTTCTGCGCGCTTTCTTGTTTAGAGATTGCTGTTTTCACATCTGTAGTTGCCTTGACAACTGGTTTGAAGAGTTGTTCTGTATCCTCTGTGAAGTCGGTGGCCATTGATTGCCGTTGTTGAAGTTTTTCACGTATACGATCACGAAGGGGTAATATTTTCTTAAGAGCTTCAAGTCTTTCTCTAGCTAGTCTGGTTGTTAATGATTCTCCTACCATATATATAATACTAGTATTATATATATAATACTAAATTAATCCTTAATTGTAAAATTCTTTCAGAATTTTTTTTTATATTTTTAGAAAATGTAAAAACAATTACAAAATTAATTTTTATGTGATTTTTCATTGATTTTCCATCGATTTTATGTTATTTTTCATCGATTTTCCATTATTTTTGCTGGTCGCCGTAGGGTAAAGTAGTCGATTTTTAATGTTAATTTCCCATGTGTTTTTCCACCTAAAAATTATTTTTTAATTTAGATTTAAAAAAACATGTAGTATAATGAATCAATCGATCGTTAACGATATCGTAACGCAACTTAACCGCGTACATAAAATCCCAGAAATCACTACAATTGTATCACAAAAAAAAATACAACACTTCAATACTGATTACCTTGTAGATGAATTCCGTAAGATTGAATCCGCACGTGCTAAGGACTATCCAACTTATCGATCAGAATATCGTGTAGTTAAAACATTAATCAGGCAGCGTAATATGATAATTTATCAACTTATGTTAAATAAACAAGATGATATACTAGATGAATTCATTGAACTCAGTAAATTGTTAAATCCGCTATTGAAAGCCATTGGAGATGTATTTGAGGAGGAAAAAAATATAGCTCAGTTTGCCGAGCAATTTGATAATAGTTGTATGTGAAAATTGCAAAGCAATTTTTAATTTATTTATGACCATGCGAATGATACCCTACAATCGAATTTATCGGAGTATGATGAGGTATAATCGCTATCAGCACATCGTATTACAGATGTATTATAAATATTAAAGAACCTAGCAGCGGATTGTGTCGATGGAAATTCTGTGATTACGCTGTTATAAAACGCAGTCACCGGTCTTGGAACACGATTTTTACTAGAATCCGGGTTTCTATTAAGACAGTTTTCTTGTTGAGTAACAACCCTTAAATTTTCAACTCGATTATTTAATTTATTTCGATCGATATGGTCAACAACATATCCGGATGGAATATCTCTGATAAAAATTTCAGCAATGAATCGATGGGAGAGATAAAATTTTTTTTCTCCTTTAAGTTGTATAGTAATAAGTAAATAACCGGTATTACTAACCCAACCAATTGGTTTTCTTAATCGCTTATTTCTAATAATTCCATCTCGGGACGCTTCGTAATTAACGTAGATCGGATGCGTGCGGTATTCGTTCGTCATTATTCTATATAGGAATTTATTTGTTTAAATGTTATTTAAGAAATTTGAAGATTTTCTACCTTGGTTTGTTTATGTAGTCCACTGGAGTCTGAATAACTGGAGTTCTATGATTAATATGAGTGTACACATCGTAATATCTTTTTAATTCCCTATATTTTTTTCCTCCGTGTTCCAGACATAATTCTGTTTTACCACGAACACCTACACCGCATACAATACATGGTTTAGGTCCTGTACTTCCTCGTCGAATTAATACTTGATGTTGTCCGCAGTATTCTTTTTTCGCTAATTTATTACACGTATCGGTCGAGCCGATTAGTAACCACTTACAATTATACATTTATATAACTACGCATATATTTAATTAAATTTTAAACAATTGTTTTAATTAATTTTTTGAATTAGATATTTGCTTTAATATAATGAGTAAAAATTATTTTTCACTTGATCCAAGATCTAAATTATCGTTAGTAGGGCTCAATAAAGACCTCAAAAAACTAAGAAAAATGGCCATGAAGGAATTTAAGGAAGATGGTGCTAAATATATGTATAGTAGTTACCGAATAACCGATGAAGAAATACTTTATGATGGCACAATAGATATAACTCGCTCGACGAATATATTATTATTGTTAGATAATTACAAGTATTATCTTAAAGTGAAATGGTTAAAATATAACGATGAAACCGGTGAATGGACTATACAAAATAATAATCGTCCGATAATGAAAAATGGGAAAAATGTAATAATTAGTGATGATATAAATCCTGGAGCATTAGTTGGAATAGATAAAAATTATTATAATAGAGCTTATCCAGAGATTGTTGTGATGTATGGGTTATATAGAATTTATATAGATATTGATCATGATCAAATGTACCCGATGAGAAAATCATCACAATTGAATTGTGTTGCGGAGCGTGTTATGGAACATTTTAAAAATAATTCACGAGGAAATGGATTAACTAAACAACGTGAAGAAAAGATAATAAATTGGGGGAAGACAGTGGAAGGAGGAGCTAAAATTAGTGATGTTGCTAAGTTGGAAACATCTTTAAAATACCCAATTATTGTAAAATCGTTAACAGGAGAAGTATTAAAAAATTGTAAATATAAAAAAAATAAATTACCTCCCATTGAAATAATAGATCATAACGGACATGCCTGGAATTCTAGTATTACTGAGTTCCCTAAAAAAAAGATTGTAAAATATATGAAAGGAAATATATTTGATGTGATTAAAGATCTTCATAAAGATGATCCAACAGGAGTATGGTTATTTAAGAGTGATGAAGATCCTGAGATGGATTTTGACCAATTTGTTAGAAATAATGGTGAATTATATCGTACTGAGGAATTAAATAATCGCATGAAAAATGTTACAAAGGATTTTGTTGATAATTTTGATGAAAACCTATTATGTAATTCTTTTACTATACCATCCGTAACAGCTCATTATGCCAGAGAAATAAATTCTTGGAAAAAAACCCCGAGAGGATTGTTGGATGATATAAAATTAAGTTGTGTTGAGTATGGACATGGTGGATTGTGGAATACTAAGTATGATATTAGTAATTTAATTTCTGCTGATATGAGTGCTAGTTATCCTGGAGGGTTTTTAGGAATGGGAGAATGCGCCGAATATTTTAAACGATTTGGTCATCCAACTCACGAAATGACGCGAGTTTCGATTAATGGGGATTTACCTGATTTTGATTTAACTGGATTTGCTAAGGTTACTGGTTTTCAACTTCGAGATGGATTACATCCTTGTAGTTATTTATGGCTCGGTAAACATATGTCTGAAAAAAGTTGGATATCAATAGTACTGGCACGATGGATGTTAGATACTGGTATGTTGACTATGTTGAAGATTAGTGAAGCAATAATTAGTTATAATTCTCAAAAAGATGTTTGGTTACCAACACCAGATTTAGATAGAGAGATTGAGAAGGTGAAAGAAAAGTTTCCAGAATATGATGAAGAACAAATTATTAAAACCGCTAAACAAATGTATTGTGGAAGAGAAAAATTAGCTAAGGATCTAGGAAGAAAAATAATAGGAAAATTTACTCAAGGAGGCAAATTTAATAATACTAGAACATCTTCTAGATTGGTAATTGATCCAACTGAAGAAAAAATTATTATGAAACATCTCATTGACACCAATAGATTTGTAATGAGTTATAAAGAGAGATTATCTAACGGAGAAGAATATGGTACTGTTATAATCTATAATGATGGGGAAAGCGCTCAGTATACACATTCGAGATCTTCTATGTTAGCTTATACAACTATTAATTTATTCTCTATGATAAATAGATTTCCAGATATCGCTGTAAGAGTCGCCACAGACTCTATGTATTTTCATAAAAAACATCTTGATAAAATTAAACCATATTTAAGTGAAAACGGTGAATGGGGAACTTGGAGAATTAAAAAAGAACAGTTACATCATTATAATCATCACGTAGATGTTAAAATACTTGATAGTTATCGAGGAAAAAATATTGAAAATGAGGTTTCTAATGCTCCATCTGTATTTGATCCGATAACTCGATACAAGTTAATTTACTTAAATGGTTGCGGCGGAAGTGGAAAGACTGAAAGAATTATAAGATTGTATAAAGATAAAAATAATAACATTTCTAATATAATAGCGCTAACACCTACTCATGCACTAGCAAAATCTTTGAAAGAACGAGGAGTTAATGCTTATACTTATCATAGCTTCTTTAGGTGGAAAGGTGATAAATGGACTCCTGAAAGAATGGGTAATAAATTTATTCCACAAAATATTTTCTGGGATGAAATATGTACAGTACCATTAGATATATTAAAACAATTTCTTAGTTGGTTATATACAAAAAATACTAAAATAATATTTTGTGGTGATGATGGTCAACCACCACCATTTGTTGGAAAATCGCCACATGAGTGGCTAAAAAATAATGTTAACTACTACGAAGAAATCACAGATGATTATAGATCATTGGATGATGAAATAAAAGATTTAAAACGTAGAATTAGACGACGATCTAATTTTGAACAATGTAGAATTCTCAGAGAAGTTATTAAAGAAACATTAGAAGATGATTTTTGGGAATCTTGGAAACCAACTGATATAGTATTTTCAAGTTTAAAAATAATTCGAGATGATATTCAGAAAAGATTATTTGAAATACATAAAAAGAAATTTTCTAATGAAAAAGTACCATTATGTTATAGACCATCTGATACAAGAAAACAAAATATTGATGTTAAGATTCCTGGGGACACTAGAACTGAGAATTTAGTGTTAAATGAAATTATACTTGTTGATATTGATGTAGTTGAAGATGCATTACAAGCTAAGAATTCACCCTGGTTACTAGGTTATGCAGCAACAATACACTCTTCACAAGGATTAACTATTGAGAATACAACTATCTGGATTGTAGATAATCGTATTGAGTGGTCAAATTTAGTTTATTTAGCGGTATCTAGAGCTAGGCGAATAAATCAATTGAGAAGAATTATAATTGGCGATCTAACTAATTTTTCGTGGCGGTAATTGAGTGTCGTGTGGGATAACTTGTAGTTGTTCACGTGTAAATCCTCGCTGAGGTGCGGATGAATCTAATCTATAGATTGCTGGTCTAGAAACATTAATGTTTTTAGAATAAGATCGTATCGATGATGATATTTTATGTGTAGTGATACTCCAAATAGGATCAGTGGCTCTTGCGCCACCACCTTCGAGTTCACCTGGTTCATATAAATATCTTACAGTGACATCATTAAGAATTGGTTGAAGGTTGGAGGTGTTAGTGTAGGAAATATTTCTAGGTACATATTTTTTTTTTATTGCGATATTAGGTTTGATGCCAATCATTCGAGTTATTTCATTATTTAACGCGGATACTACTTTTGGTAACCTTGAAACCCATTCACGAGAGCGAGTTTCCTGAGTAAATTCTTTTGCGTATTGATATCCAAATAATCGCTCAGCGAGAGTTCTATTAAATCGCTCTACAATTGCCTGATCACGATGTATTCCAACATGTCCACGTCTAATTAAGACATTATGAGTTTTCATAAGAGATGTAACATTACCTTGAAATTCTTTGCCGGGATCAACCTGTAATAGATTTGGCCATTTAAGTGGACCTTTACGATAAATATTTTCAAATGCATCGGAGACTTCTTTTGATGACTTTGTTTTTAATGGTATTGCTTGTTTATACCTACTAGCGATATCAACTACGGTTAACGCGTATTTGTAACCGTTATCGGTAGGAAGAAATAATATATCAGCTTGATGAACTTCATTCGGTACAAAAACATCAAAATGAGAATAATTAATTTTTTTAGGACCCGGAAGATAAATTTGCCATAACGCCTGTTTAGATAACCAATCTTTTGCGGTCTTATATTTCACTGATGCTGCTTTAGCAAGTTTTTTAATAGCTGAATAACCTTTCCAGTATCCTCTCGGAGAATAATAAATAGATTCCATATTAAAAAACACTAGCATTTTTCAATTACCAGCACGAGAAGCTCCACTTCCAAGCATCAATTTACCCTTCATAGCAGATTTTACCAACCAAGAAGCCAACTTTTCTTTGAAGGATTTATCAGGAATAGCATTTAACGCATGAATTAATTTTACATCTGCGAGATGTCTGTGTTGAAGATTGCTGCTTTTATAAGCGACATCATGAGCATGACACGCTTTATCAATAGCGTTTATTGGGTATTCACCGGGTTTGGGTAGATTTTGATCATCAAGTCTGATATCTAATCGTGTTCCCGGTCCACAGTAGCTATATCCTGGAAGGTGCTTTTCTCACGGTGTTCCTGGGAGTTTTGTCAATTTGGCTGCAATATCACCTCCTCGTTTTTTTTTAAAGGTTTCGTGGAAGTAAATCTAAATTTCTTTGTACTACACTGTACGCATTTACCAGAAAGCGCTGATCGATTATTTTTCGTTGTAATAGTCGTCAAGTCATTTGTGCCAGTACGCGTCCTACACTTCACACAATATAAATCCATAATTATATTATATAACGGCATGAATGTAATTGATTATTCAGCTACGAGACGACGGGAACCTATTAGACACCATGCAATGTTACCAAATTCTATTCGCGCGATTATCATCGGACCATCTGGAAGCGGTAAAACACAATTGCTACTTAATTTGATAACGAGATGGATGAAGTGGGATAAGTTGTATATGATTGCTCCGAGTGTAGACGATCAACGATGTTATGAAGTATTAAAGGATTTTAATGATGCCGCGCAAGAAATTAACGGTGATGGTGTTATTGAGTTTATAACCGATATCGAAGAGGCACCTAGTATTGATGATATTGATGGAAGTATTAACAATTTAGTCGTTTATGATGATATCATGTTAGATAATCAAAAGAATCCTGCTAGAATATTTTCCCGGGGGCGTCACAAAAACACCGATGTGATATATATCACTCAACGTTACACTCAAATACCAAAAGTGATCAGAGATAACTGCAATATGCTGTGTGTATTTAACGGAGTTGATACTCATACTCTTAGAAATATTTGGCAAACTTGGTGCGGTGGTGATATGGATCATAATCGATTTAGAAATTTCTTTAGCCACGCTCAGACAATCCCACACGGATTTGTGACGATAAATTTATCAGACCCTCGGACAAGATATCGTGTAGGACTTGATCAAATATTTAGCTAGGAATAATGAAATCTTTCTAATTGTTTCTGTGTTCGCGTTAGTTCATCAGCATAATATTCCAGTTCTTCTATGTATCTATTTTCGATAGTAGTACAGTTTTCACAAATAGTCAATTTTCCACCACCAGAGATTACTTGTTGTTGGTATTTATCACATTGTTGTTGCAGTTGTTCTATCTCTTCCTTATATTTTCCATGTTGATGATGTAATAGTTTTTTTAATTTATCTATTTGATTCTGTTGCTGTTCTACCTGCTTCTGGTATTTATCACATTGTTGTTGGAACTGCTGTTGCTCACGTAATTGTTGTGATTTTTCATTGAGATTATAATTTATAAGCTCCAGATTACTGATTATACTATCTTTTTTTGTTATTTTTGAATTCAGTTGATAGATTTCTTCTTGAGATTTTTTTAGTTGATGGATTTCCTCTTGAGATTTTTTTAACTCGTTTCGTAAATTCTTAAGATCATTCTCATAATCATCTTTTACGATTTTAAGATCGTTTTCATAAGCATCTTTTAAATTATTAAGATCATTTTCATAATCGTTTTTTGAATTATCAGCGGTATTATCATTAACAGTCTCTATATCCTCAATAGAGTATAATGTATTATCAACAATCTCCTCAGGAGGGATTAATGGCTTTGGAGTAGTTGGATTCTCATCTGCGATTTTATTGAGAAATTTATTTAGTATACTTAATTTTTTACGACTATTTAACGGCATTCCCCATATAGAATATACCCTAGGAATCCCAATATGATATCGTTGTGCAATATTCGCAATAGTATCTCTACCATGAGCTTGTTGGATTTCTCGAATTTGTTCAGGAGTTAATGAGGTCGATTTTATTGGCATTATAAATTATTAAACAAAAAAAAATTATTGATAATTATTCGTGATAAATCAATAATATATTCGATAATTATCATATTGTTTGATAATATAATTATCGATAATTATTCATAAATAAAATCACCCTCACCTCGAAGACAATAATGCTTACCAATTTGATAAAATATCAGATCGGCAAAATTCTAAGTTAGCGATTTTTTGTTAAGGCTCAGAATCGAAAATGGAGACTTAAGGGTTTTAAAAAAAGCTCGAATTTAGATTGAAAAAAAGTGAAGCTCTCCTCTTCTGTTTACTTATGAAGACAACAATATTTTTTGCCTAAATGATAAATATTAGATCAATAATAAAAAATAATGATTTTAAGCTCAGAATTCAAAATGGAGACTTAAAGATTTTAAGAAAAGGTTGATTTTATACTTAAAAAAAAATGAAGCCCACCCTTTCTGCTGCTCACTGGTTTGCCTTTATATGGTATTAGATTAGTATTTTTCTTGCTCTTCTACATTTATTATAAGTCATTGAAAAGTATGTTCCTTTAGATATTAATGCAAGTGCATAGTTGACATAACTACCATCTTTTGCAACTGCTCTGGTGGCCTTGTGGTTAGAGGAACGCCACGGAAGCGGGAGGTCATGGGTTCAATCCCTGGCAGAGTCATGCCAAAGACATACAAAAATGGTACTAACAGCTGCTTCGCTTGGCGCTCAGCATTAAAAAGTTAGTTTTAGGACTGGTTGGCCTGGTGTCAGGATAATGTGATTGGGTGGGACATCATGCTATATGTTTGCGGCATGATACCCCAGTGCTGGACATCACTATAAACTGCCTCATTGCAGACATCATAGCGATATGACTGAAACATTGTTAAAGCTACATTAAAAACCTAATCACACACACACACACCATCTTTTACGGACATAAATATTTTTGTTATTGCTAGAAATGGGACTTTTATATTTTATCTAGTAATCATTTAGTGATTATGGATGCAGATATGTTTCATTATTTAAGGTAGTAAAGTGTGATTCAAAATTTCTTTACTGCTAAAAATTCCATCTGTAAAGTATTTCCATTTATTACATGTAGTTTCTTGTTAGCCATATATTTCATCCATTGGTAAGAATCATGTCACAATGAGTAATTATAAATTATATATTCAAAAGAAGGATGAAAATCATTGTCTCTTGAAAAATCACATTTCATTTTGATCCATTTTCATTTCCAAGATTCTAATAATAACTGAAAATATTTGCAGATTGTACGGTTCAGTGGACTTAGGACACTGACAGAAATACAGGAACAGGAAATCCCCTTTAAAGATGGCATTGGAGTTCCAGAGTTGGAGTCCTTGACCATGCATGATATATCTGGTCTCTATGGTGATTTTCTGTCCCATCATTTGGGAATATTCCCAAAACTTACTGTGATTACAATCACAAAATGTAGATTTCTTAAAGAGTAAGTAATGTCATTGTCTTGTATAGACTTTATGGTTTTGTAAAGCAAGGTACTTGCCAATTCTTTTAATATTATACCAATTCTATAAATTAGGACTTGTCCTATAACACCATTACCCACACCATCCAATCTTTTCATCTCCATTCTTTTAAACTTGGAAAATTTTGTTCTTTTCATTTAAGACATTGTATACTTTCTTTACCTGTTGCAATGAAATATCTCTTTGCCAGTCTATATAATAACAAATTTTGTTACCATTTTAAATAGCTTGATGTAAAGTTATTGTATAGAATGTTTAGTTTGTGACATAAAACTTCAGTTTTTTGTAAAGAAATTGTTGGCATACACTACAATATCTATATTTTCTGCAGTGTCACTGTTTACATTGCTTTGTACATGTGGTATATATATATATATATATATATATATATATATATATATATATATATATATATATATATATATATATATATATATATATATATATATATATATAATTCATTGTTTCAAAGATCTTAAAAATAGCAGTGGGGTCTGCCAAATTCATCATATCAAAGGTCTTAAAGATGGCAGTGAGGTCTGCCAAATTCATCATATTAAAGGTCTCAAATGTAACAAGGAGGTCTGCCAAATTCACAACATGAGTGGAATTAAATATAGCAGTGAGGTCTGCCTAATTCATCACATGAGTGGAATTAAATATAGCAGTGAGGTCTGCCTAATTCATCACATGAGTGAAATTGAAGATAGCAGTGAGGTATGCCTAATTCATCACATGAGTGAAATTAAAGATGGCAATGAGGTCTGCCTAATTCATCACATGAGCGGAATTGAAGATAGCAGTGAGGTCTGCAGGGTTCGTACGGTCTTTGAAGGTCTTTGAGAGTTTGGGAAAAATGAGGTAGCATTTTCAAGGCCTTGAAAGTTTGGGAAAATCGAGCTTATTACCCTGAAGTCTTTAAAAGTCTTTGAAAATTGAAATAAACCCCCCCAAAATTAATTTCTTTCCAGAATCACAGATAAAATTATCAGAGGTTGTTAGATTCAGATGTAATCTAGTTATCCTGGTTTCTTTCTCTTGATGACCCGTTCAATTTATTGCTGCCGCATTAACAAAAGAGGCTTTGTTTTGTTTGGCCATCCAAAGTATGCCTCAGCGGCGACTTCAATCACACATGCACTCTTCATCAAAGCAAGACGGTGCCGCTATACACTTCATCAAAGGAAGTCACCAATAAAATTGCCCAAGGTCGTTAGCTTCGGATATAGCTGGTTTTCCTGGCTTCTTTCGTTTGATGAATAGTTCAATTTGATTGGACGAGTCCATCAGTTTTAGCCAATCAAAATGTTAATTACACTAATTCTACGTAGAAAGTTCGCGAAAGTTACACGCTCGAGAATTGAAAATTTGTTCATTCGATTTACATCTTCTTCAAGTTCAGTGTTTAAAAATTCCAGGTCTTTGGTCTTTCAACGATATCTTGCTTGAACAAGAGAAATACAAGGAATGACTGCAAAAGGATAAATTATGTAAACGAAAGACGTTTTGTACATTGTGTAAAAAGACGATCAACTTGGCTTTAATTGGAGGAGTCCATGCAAATTAGTAACTACATACTGTTCATTTAGTGGAACAAAGATGCTGAAGTATAAGCTATTGGTAATTTTGTGCAAAATAATGTTAACTCATTACTCTTCGGGTATAAAATAAGATATTGTTTAATGTGATGATTTGGGAGATATGGCAAACGAGGGACCGTTTAAATTTACTTATACCGTCTGTTTAATTAACACGTTTAAGGGGGAAAAAATCATTTTCAAAAATTTTGTTCTACATAATAATGTTCCTTGGTTTAATATAAAAACATACATTGTAATAAATTCAATTCACGGATATACAGTTTCAAAGTGTGCATGCGTTCACTATAGTAGAGTTAAGCAAGAGTTGTTGTTCTTGAATTGTGAGTATATAAAAAACGTGTGCTGTGAAGCTTTAACTGTAAGAAGTCAAGTCATTTGATTAGGTAAATAAATAAAAGAATTAAAAAAAACGTATTTCCAGTTGACGGAATATCCCCGTTTCTCATTGCCGACCCTCGACTTTTTCCCCAATGGTATTAAAAAAATTAAAATCACATTGCCGAAATTGATTTGTGTAACTATAGTCTGACTATACATCCCCGTTTGTTTGTACCCCTATTGATTTCAATAACTGAATGATAAAAAGTGCACAGAACTAAGGCAACTGAATCATTGATTTATAATTTCTAACCTGAATGTGACCAGAATGTCACTTATACTGTCATCTCCTGCACATTTCATGATTAACGGACTTTCCAAAGAAACAAACAGGTTGGTATAGTTAGACTATAATTGAGCCCGTTTTGCCCAGTACTTTGAAGTGCTTGAAATATTACTAGATTTATAGATAATGTTTAATTTTTTTTTTTTTAAATTGAGAAAAAACACGCCCAACCTTGATGAAGTGTTTTATTCTGTCCTTTCCAAAAGAAAGGAATATGTTGAACTTTGGTGTGGTCTTCAGAAAAGGTTGTTGTCACACGGGCAGGCAACAATGGAGAGAGGATTTTCTATCAACAAACATGTATCTGTTGAGAACCTCAGCAGAGAAAGCATCAGAGCTCAAGGGCTATTCATTGACACAATGAGAAAAGCAGGTGGACCTTTGGAAATCATCTTTAGCAATGAAATGATGACACATGGCTCCTTTGCAAGACATAAGTACCATGCTTATCTGGATAAGAAGAAAGCAGAGAAGGATGAGAAAAACCAAAAGGAAAGAAACGGGAGTTAGCCTTGGATGAAGTGGAAGAACTTAAAGCCAGAAAACTGCCTCTTGAAGCTAAAATTGCCAGCCTACATGCTTCCTCTGTACAGAAAGCAGAAGAGGCAGAGTTAAAAGGACCCATTGTGCATGTCACAGAGTCAAATGCTCTTAGGAGAAAAGCAGAGGAAGAGATGACAGTGGTAGAGTCTCTTTCCAAAATGATTGAAGAGAAAAGAAAGCAAATATAATGCATTTAAAGCAATGATGATGTCTGTTAAGAGAACAATTTATTTTGTATTAAATCTGACACATATGTTACATATTTCTGAAAGAACTACGAATGTTAACCTATCTTCCAGATAATTATAATACAATTTTAGGAAATTAATTATATTTTGACTTTAATCAGTAGTTAGTATTGTAGTATTTGGCATTCATTTTCTCATATAACCTGTATACACACTATTAGCAAAAATAGGTCTTGGAAATCTCTGTTTGTGGTCTTTGAAAGTTTGGGAAAAGTCTTTGAATTTATCATCCATAGTTCAGTATGAACCCTGGGTCTGCCTAATTTATCACATGAGTGGAATTGAAGATAGCAGTGAGGTCTGCCTAATTCATCACATGACTGAAATTAAAGATGGCAGTGATGTCTGCCTAATTCATCACATGACTGAAATTAAAGATGGCAATGAGGTCTGCCTAATTCATCACATGAGTGGAATTAAAGATAGCAGTGAGGTCTGTCTAATTCATCACATGAGTGGAATTAAATATATTTATCCACTTCATTGACTATCTGGTGACATTTATATAACCAATCACATACACATAGCAACAAATTTTGTAATTATATGACATTTATCCATTTAATCAATGGTATAACCAGTTACATATCATCATCATCAGTCTCTTGACCTATTGTGGTCGTCGAGGCACTGTGCTGCTGACCATCTGACCAGTTCCTTCCACATGTCTTAATCATGTGCCAATGCCTGTTTCTCCGCAAAAAACTTTTCCTGGCCCATTCTGTGATGTTGTCAGTCCACTTTTTTCTCTGTCTACCTCTCCTTCTGACACCCTGAACGCTGCCCTCCAGAACTGTTATGGATAGACTGTTGGCTCTAGTGACATGGCTATACCAGTTCAGCTTTCTCTTTTTGACCGAGGTGAGATCTTCATATTGGCCTACTTTGTGCCTGATGGTGTTATGCACTTCTTCATTTGTGATTTGGTCCATGTAAGATATGCCAAGGATGGTTCTGTAGCATCTCATTTCAAGTGCCTGGATTTTTCGTTGTAATTCTGCTGTCAGGGTCAAGGCCTCACATGAATACAAAAAGATTGAGTTGACTAATGCTCTCAATAGTCTGATTTTAGTTTTCAGACACATATTCTTGTCTCTCCAGATGGGTTTTAGCTTTGACATAGCTGCCATTGTTTGTGCTGCTCATGGCAAAATTTCTTCTCTTGATCCCTCTTCGGTGATTATGGAACCAATATATTTGAACTGGCCAACTATTTCCAGTTCCTGTCCTCTGACTTTAGTCTTGGCTGAGATTTGTTTGCCACTATTTGTCATCAGCTCTGTCTTCTCTGTGCTTAACTCCATGCCAAATCTGGAAGATGTTTCATCCAGGTTCTTCACCAAGGTGGCAAGCTCATTTTTACTACCTGCCAGCCCATCAATGTTGTCTGTAAAGTGGCGGTCGGTGATGTTACGCCCTCCAATGCTGACTGTCCCACAGTGGTTTTCCAGGGCTTTGCTTAAGATGCATTCTAAGTAGATGTTGAAAAGCATGGGTGTCAGGAGACAGCCTTTACATACTCCAACTGTTTGGAACCAGTCCTTCACAGAACCTTGACTAATTACTGCACTGGTAGCCTTGTCATAAAGCTGCTTGATGGTATTGATTAACTTTTGACCCATGTTGTACTTCTTCATTGTGACCCCAATGCCTCATGCCACACACTGTCAAACACTTTTTTGAAACCTATGAACACATGATAGATGTTTTGTTGATGTTGCGAGTACTTTTCACACAGAACCATTGAGATTGAATATTTATTCTTTTGTGCTTCTTCCAGTCTGGAACCCTGCCTGTTCTTCAGCGATTATTTCTTCTGCTTGTGGTTTCAGTCTGTTAAAGATGACCTTCAGCACCACCTTACTAGCATGGCTGATCAAACTAATAGTTCTGTAATTTTGGCACAACTGGAGATTGCCTTTTTTTGGGAATATTATAATCAGTGACTGGGTCCACTGTGTTGGCCATTCACCTGTCTGCCAGATCTTGTTACAGTTTTTTGCTAGTACAATGTAGCTCTATCAGTGTTCAGCTGGAATGTTCTTCACTCTAGCTGCCTTTCCATTCTTCAGTGCTCTTATTGCTGACTCCACCTCATCTTTGAGAATGGGGAAATTATCATCATTTGTGGAGTTAGGAACTTCAAGCACCTCTGGGTCTCCTGTGGACTGATGGTTGTAGAGTTCTTTATAATATTCAGTCCATCTTTCTGCAATGTCACATGCTTCTGTGAGATATTTTCCATTTTCGTCTTGAATGGTACAGACTCTTAGTTGCTTTTGTCGGGTGACGTCTTTCACAACTTGGAATGCTTTTTTGCTGTTATTCTTTATCAGACTGCTCTGTTTCTGTGCACTTTTGTCCAATCCAATCTTCTTTTTCACAACATCAGCACTTGGTAATGTTCTTATTTTTGCTCAATTGATGCCAGATCAATAATGGTTTTGAACTAGTATATAGTCGATCTGGTTATGATAGGTTTCCTTTGGTGCATGCCATGTCCAACATTGTGAAGCTTTATGTTGGCCCAGGGTGTTGGCTAGTATCAAGTTGTTGTAGCATGCGAACTCAAGCAGCCTTCTACCTCTTTCATTGGTAAGCTCATTGCAAGAATGTCCACAATGATCATCCCAATCTTTTACCAACTTTGGCATTCCAGTCTCCTTGGACGATGAGGATGTCTTTTTTTACCCAGGTGTTTGCTGTAAAACTCCTCTGTTTCTTCATCATCAATATCGGTAGTTGGAGCATAGACTTGGATAGTTGTGATGTTAAAGGGAGATGCTTTCAGATGAATGGAGATGATTCTGCTAGATATGGGGTGGCATTCAAGCACCGATACCTTGATGGCTTTCCTGACAAGGAAACCTACTCCATTTATGGACTTTTACAACTCTCCACTATAGTAGAATATATGCTCATCTTCAGTTTGATGTTCTCATAGTGCTTTCCATCTGATTCACAGAATCCCAGAATGTGCCATATGTAGTGTTCCAGCTCATGTGTCAACTTTTGGAGTCTTCCAATTTGCACCAGAGTTCTAATGTTTCAGGTGGCGATGGCAATGCTGTCTCTCACTCTGATTTTATTCAAAGCACCAGTGGCACACTTATCACCTCCATCCTAGTGGACAATGGCAGGCGCTGTTGTTGACCTGGGCAATAATCCATTCAGTATGGTAACTTCAGATTTGTCCAGCATTATCATTGTGTCTTGGGCAAAAGGCATCTGGTGGAGCCCATCCCTCTCCAGACCAAGGAGTTGCAAATGGCCGTAGTACATCGTCCAGCTGCCTTAGGGTATCCACTCCGGATTTTCTTCTATGGTTTACTCCATTAGCTGTTGAATAACCAAAGCTGACCTGCAGGGCAGCAGGAGACTCGTGTATGGGCGGGTGTATCACATATACATAGTAATAATTTTTGTAATTATATGTTCATTAGTACTTTCTTGGTTGGTTTTTGTCTGCAGCGTGTAAACCTGTATTTAATAATGCCATTAAAGTATCTAAAGATATAATGCATAATGCACCAAATTGCAGTGAAATGATGAATTTAAGGAATACCTGTAGAAGTAACTGCTAATCTTCTCATTGTTTCAATTATTTTATTTTGTCCTGCCAATAATTGCTGTGAACTGTTTGCGAGTGGTGGCTATTTATACACC
The DNA here is from genome assembly GCA_029339505.1 of Unio delphinus. NCBI lineage: Eukaryota > Metazoa > Mollusca > Bivalvia > Unionida > Unionidae > Unio > Unio delphinus. The sequence goes on from JAQISU010000110.1 coordinate 14,368,063, forward strand.
CCCCCCCATAACATATTGTTTGTAATTTTGTACTGTAGTTAAATTTGTTATTTTCATTTTGTAATTCAACTAGAGCTTTCATATTAAGCTTTCCTTTTAGTGTGTGCTTCTGTAACAGGATACAAAGAAAAATAAACGTGATGTTTCCTGAAAGTATTATGTCATATAATCTTGCTACCAAAAATATAGTTATCTTTTGTGTCTTTTTTTCTTTGAAATAATTAAAATTGTATTGAAATAAATTATAATGAGTTCCTTGTAATAAATGGTGGAATTGGCTGATTGTGAAGGCAGGAATTGGCTAAGGGATATCATATAACTGCCCAATATAATTGGGAAAATTTGTCATATACTAATGGGTATACTTTATTTCGTTTTCTTTAAGTAATTAAAATGTAAATTCCCTGAAATAAAAGGTAGAGATGAGGACTATAATGGGAAAAGGAGTCCTGAAAAATTTCATGTAATTGTCATATAATACTGAGAAATATTTGCATAAAAATGACCCTAAAAGTTGTCAGGTATTCTGGCAAAATTATTTTGTTATAGCCTTTTCTTCGTTTTGGTACACTATGAAATGAAATACTTGTACTCTATATGTAATAGCATTACAAGAAGCTAGGACTAAGGGTTTGAAACATCATTTCAAGTGTGCTGGTTGAGTAGTTAAGTGATTTAGAATAGTCATTTTTCACTTCTCTCTCTCTCTCTCTCTCTCTCTCTCTCTCTCTCTCTCTCTCTCTCACACACACACACACACACACACACACACACATCAGTTCAATGTAACTGTATAAACCATAGTTTTGTCAAAGGATGTTAGGGTTATTACTTTATTTATACAGTACTTTTTCTTGTTTCAGTTTAAGAGCAATATCATTAACAAGCCTATGCCAGCTAAGATTAGAGAGCTGTCCTGCCCTTACAGATATGACAGTATCTGACTGTGCCAGTCTCCAGACCTTGGATGTCAGGGTAAAATGACTGTAGGGTAAAAGAATCTAGGATGTCAGGTTAAAATGACAGTAATGTAGACAGACCTTGGAGGTCAGGGTAGAAAGACCATAGGGTAGAAAGACCTTGTATGTCAGGGTGAAAAGACAGTAGGGTAAAAAGACTTTGGATGTCAGATTAAAAAAAACAGTAGGGTAAAGAGACCTTGGATGCAAGTGAAAAAATAGAATGTGGTTGAAAGTCCTTAGATGCCAGGATAAAAAGACAGTAGGGTAGAAAGACCTTGGTTTCAGGATAAGAGACTGTAGGATAGAAAAACCTTGAATGACAGGGTAAAAAGACAGGTAGAAAGACCATGGATGTCAGAGTAAACATACAGTAGGATAGAAAGACCTTGGATGTCAGGGTAAAAATACAGTAGGGTAGAAAGACCTTCAGTGCCAAGATAAAAGACTCTAGGATAGAAAGACCTTGGGTGTCAGGGTAAAAGACAGTAGGGTAGAAAGATCTCGAATGTCAGGGTATAAGACAGTAGGATAGAAAGACTTTGGGTGTCAGGATAAAAGACAGTAGTAATGTGGCACTATTTGGCAATAGGTTTATCTTGATCAGTTGAATAAAAAAATCAGTATAAAAGGTTAATTTTTATTAAGTAATTTAGAATTTCCATATCTAATTCAAATTTCTTACTAACAATGTCACATAAATGAGCAATTTATTTACCATATATACATGCTTATAAAATTAAGTCCAGATGCAAACAACATAGTATCTGATCTGGTATTGCATAAAATGCTTGCAGATCAGGTTTTATGTTTGATTTACAGAAAACTCCTAACAAACTGCATAAACCCAGATCTACCAGTGCATTATGCGTTGTTAGATGTGGGTCTCTGCATTTTGCAGTTGGACTAGATGTACAAGTGAGTATATACATCTTAAAGTGCAATTGTGTCATAAAATGTTTTACAGCACTAAAAGCTTAAAGTAAAGATAGGTTTTAGTTGCTTTGTTGATATAATTTTACCAGGTCTTATGCCATATTAAGAAATGATAGTTTTTGTTTTTACTTGAAAATGCCTTGAACAGTTTGCATGATGATAAAAGTATGAAACATTCCATTTTTACATATATTAAAATATAAAAATCCCTCCAATTCTGTTTACAACGCTGTTGCAAATGATATAGATTTAACCTATGCTATAAATCCTATCAAGATAGTGGACAAATATATCTTTACCTATAAGTGTTTTATTTTGTCAAATATCAATATAAGATTGTGTCATCAAAAGTCTCATCATCAAGATTACTTGTTTTTTAGAGGTTTTTTGTATAAGGTATGAAACCTATTTATTTAGCTCAACCTTCTAAACAAGGTTTTTTTCTTTTGACATCAGTGTTTAGTTTATACATTAGCTCTTTTCTCGGACATCATTGTGTGTACAGTGATGAAACTTAATTGGCATACAATGTTGTGCCCTCTATGATAAAGTTTCGCTGCCCGCTTATATTGCTTTTTATTGAAGCCATACTATTGACCCATATTTTAAGTGAGGGAACCTGATACAGGGGGATATTCAGCCTCTCTGTAATGCTGTTTACAGGAACTATGAAAGTTTCCCATGTTATAAGCACATGAACCTTATACTAAGAGATGTTCAAACAAGACTGTCCTAAAATGATGCTCTTATTTGATATATGCAGTTGATTGAAGCCATGAAACTGACCCATATTATAAGTGTGGTTATGTTTTATTGGTATATGTTCCAATAAGGTTGTCATAATATTCCATAAAAGTACAGTAATAATGTTCTTAATACAGTAATGAGAAACTACATGGTATTCATTCTATTTGCCTAAAACTAAAATTAAATGGAATTTTTAAGTTATCAATGATAAAATATGATTTAAACAATTAAATGGGATCCATGCCCATACTAGCATTATAAGGACAACTGTATACAGAGGACCATTTTACTGTCTTTTTATTATTTATGTTTTGTAGTGGTGTGGCATGGTGAAGCAATGCATGGTGTCAGCAGATGCGTTAAAGATGGTGGATTTTACAGGGACAAGCTTTTCTCATTTCTCCATTACCAGCAAGACACTGGTCACACTTCATCTGAAAGGTGTTTGTACCATGCCATATCACACGCTACACATCAGGTTAATTATTCTATTAACACACACGCACACTCTCTCTCTGTCTCTCGCTCTCTGTCTGTCTCTGTGTTTCTCTCTCTCTCAATATATATATATATATATATATATATATATATATATATATATATATATATATATACATACTGCTCAAAGTAAATGTATATACCTAAAGTCCAACATCAGATAATTTGTTATTGTTGTTGTAGAGTTTAAGGCCATTTTTCAGTACACAATAGGCTATACATGGTGGCCAGTATTATTGGTGGAGGAAAAACCCGAGAAAACCCCCAGAATGAACCGTGACCCATGCGAAGCTACTGGCAAGCTTTCTCACATAACTACATTAGCCGAATTGTAGACTCAAACCCACGCAGACAGAGGTGAGATGGCAGTGATCCGTAATGGACCACTCCACCACTCTGGGCCCCCTTCAGATAATTTATAAATCACAACAAAATAAAAATAATTACCATATTTTCCTAAGTCTAAAATTTGTAAAGTCTACTTGACTAGCTGCTAACAGCTCAAACCTAGGTCTTGAAATCATAACCCCTGAGTTTGAACGTGATCTTGACATTTTTTAAAATTTTTATTACCAGTTACAAATATTATCAATATTGTCACTTTTTGAAAGCTTGTTTCTGATTGGCTGTTATTGAAACTCAATCTCAGACTGACGATCATTGTTTTATGATCACTAGGCCTAATCTGTAGTCAAAATTCACTGGCAAATCAGACTGTAGATCAGGTATCACTGCTTTCTTCATCGATTTGAGATAATGGAATATCTTTCTCAGTTTACAATTCATTTTTCACTGAACATACAACAGTTTTAAGGATTAAAATTCAGCCATCATAATCAGTGATTAGAGAATCCCTCAAAGTAGAGCAATCCCTTGACTCTTATTTTCAATAATGCAGAAAAAAATATATTGGGTGTTCAGATTTATAACCAAGAAGTTGAAGCTTTATATGACCACCATGCAAAGAACAAATTATGTTATGAAGTTGTATACAGTACAGTACTTAAGTTTTCTTATTTCCATGCCAGGGTCTTTGCCATTTATATTTCATAGGCATGATAGACACAGTACTTGAGTTTTCTTATTTCCATGCCAGGGTATTTTCTGTTTATATTTTATGGGCATGGTAAGCACAGTACTTGAGTTTTCTTATTTCCATGCCAGGGTATTTGCTGTTTATATTTGATGGGCATGATAAACACAGTACTTGAGTTTTCTTATTTCCATGCCAGGGTATTTGCTGTTTATATTTCATAGGCATGATAAACACAGTACTTGAGTTTTCTTATTTCCATGCCAGGGTATTTTCTGTTTATATTTTATGGGCATGGTAAGCACAGTACTTGAGTTTTCTTATTTCCATGCCAGGGTATTTGCTGTTTATATTTCATTGGCATGATAAACACAGTAGTTGAGTTTTCTTATTTCCATGCCAGGGTATTTGCTGTTTATATTTCATTGGCATGATAAACACAGTACTTGAGTTTTCTTATTTCCATGCCAGGGTATTTGCTTTTTGCTGTTTATATTTGATGGGCATGATAAACACAGTACTTGAGTTTTCTTATTTCCATGCCAGGGTATTTGCTGTTTATATTTGATAGGCATGATAAACGCAGTACTTGAGTTTTCTTATTTCCATGCCAGGGTATTTGCTGTTTATATTTCATTGGCATGATAAACACAGTAGTTGAGTTTTCTTATTTCCATGCCAGGGTATTTGCTGTTTATATTTCATAGGCATGATAGACACAGTACTTGAGTTTTCTTATTTCCATGCCAGGGTATTTGCTGTTTATATTTGATGGGCATGATAAACACAGTACTTGAGTTTTCTTATTTCCATGCCAGGGTATTTGCTGTTTATATTTCATTGGCATGATAAACACAGTACTTGAGTTTTCTTATTTCCATGCCAGGGTATTTGCTGTTTATATTTCATTGGCATGATAAACACAGTACTTGAGTTTTCTTATTTCCATGCCAGGGTATTTGCTGTTTATATTTCATTGGCATGATAGTCACAGTACTTGAGTTTTCTTATTTCCATGCCAGGGTATTTGCTGTTTATATTTGATGGGCATGATAAACACAGTACTTGAGTTTTCTTTTTTCCATGCCAGGGTATTTGCTGTTTATATTTGATGGGCATGATAAACACAGTACTTGAGTTTTCTTATTTTCATGCCAGGGTATTTGCTGTTTATATTTGATGGGCATGATAAACACAGTACTTGAGTAGTGATCAGGTCAGAGCAAATGATAACTTGTACAAGAAAGGATTAGGCAAAGAGTTTTTAATTATTCATTAAGTGGAATCTGCATGTTGAAGATATTAGATTTCAAAGTCTTTGTACCTAAATAAAAGTTTGATGGAAAATTTTAATGCAAGACAATGTCCTTGTGTGTTTCCTTAAAACAATTATATTTTTGAGTGGAACAATACTGAAAGAGGGTGGGAGACTTTTCAGTGTTAAAGTTTCCTGTCGATATTTTGTAGAACCCTTCATTGAATATGAAAAAGTCACTTAGTGTTTTTAATCTTATTTTGTGTTCACAGAGATCAACATTTTCAAAAGAATACAATTTTAATAAATTTGGTGAAAAACTAAATTGCTGCTTTACATGATGCCAATATGTAATCAGCTAAAATGTTGTCTTCAGCAATGTAATTTGATGTCTTTCTACATTTATGTTCAGATTCTGATTTTGTAATTTTAATTAATTGTAATTCCAATTTCACATTAATGGGGGTTTGCATCTTGGGCTTCTTGTTATTAAAATTGTTAATCTATCAGCTCTATGATTTACAGTACATGATTGTATTTTAATATTAGTAATTTTTTTTTTTTTTATACAGATGCCCCAGTCTTCAGACATTGTCCTTTGACAAGTGTGACAGATTGACAGATGAAGCCTTCTCGAAAATTATACAAAATTCTCCCAAACTGTCATCCCTGACAATTCAGAGCAATTTGACATTATGGTAAGATAACTTGTGTCCACGTATTTAATATGAAATGCACAACATAGTTATGATGTAATATTTTTCCATATTTATGACATGAAAGGGTACTCCTTTAGGGGAGCAGACATTCATTTACAGTACAGTAAATTTGTGCCATAAAAGCAATAGTTTACCCAAATATCTCTTTTAGCCTTGATGTAAACAGTGTATATTGCTAAGAAGGATCCTTGATACTGTATATACTTTTTTATAAGTCTAATCTCACTGCAAAGTGCATATACCCTGATCTGCCATTACATAATGTACCAACATATCTGGATCAATGCAGTTTATTAAGAGTAATCAGTAAAACAAACAATAGACCATGATATGTTGGTGCCTCATGTGACAGAAAATCAGGGTCTGTGTTGTTTGCAGTTGGACCTGACATGTAAGCAAGTATATGTAATTTTACTATCTATATTGAGCTGCAGATTATGCAGTGTCTACTGTTATGATTGGTGTTTGAAGAAGCAAGAATTGTGCTCTGGTAATACACCTGCTTTTGAATTGGATCTCTTGTTTTGAAAGGTGTATTGGATGTGTTACTTGTCTGAGGGCTGTGATTTTCCCCTGGCTTGAGGTGGGCGGTAGTTGGACAGTGGGACACGATGATCCCTCCCACCGTCAAAGCTGACCTGTGGCGCCCCTTCCCAATGCCAATCGGGTGGGACTTATAACCCGTAAACTGTCAGCTTCCGTGTTGTTTCCTCACTAAGTAGTGAGACTGGAGTGACCTCTCCAGGGCCCAAGCCTGGGCATGGAATATGGAGATCCTGGGTTTCCCCTGGAAACCTAGTTGCCCTACCTTGAAGACTAACTCACATCAACATCAGAGCAGTCAAGTTTCAGAATTTTATATAAGAAAAAACTTGTACAGTGCACAGTGTCAAAGTTAAAGTAAAAGAAGTATTAAGTTGTTGATATATCCCTCTTAGACTGATTTCTTTGCCAGTAGATTAAACACTGTTTTTACTGATCTAATTGGATGAAATTTAAATTCGGTATATAAACTGACACCTTAGCATTTATTTAGACTTAAGTTACAAGAAATACTTTTGAAACAAGAGGCAGATATTCATGTTCTTGATTTTCATTTTGAGCGTGACTGAGAAGTATATAAATTCATAATTGTTATTTATTTCTTATATTTTGAATATGAAAGTAAGTGGAATTCATTAATGTAACTCCTTTTCACTAAGACGTATCAAAAGCTTCTCAGACTGATGCATGCTGGGAATGTACTTAATTTAGTTGGTGCTTTTTGTTAGGACTTGTGTTCATTAGAAATTAAATTAACAAGTGAAAATGGCTTCCAGAGATGCATAAAATGTTATCTTGTCATTGTGTATTAAGTACACATATTTTGATAACAATTAAATTATAATAATCTGCAAAAAGTTCATTCACATTTCATGTATAATATAAATACACTTGTGAATAATTGATTTTTTCTGCAGGAACCTTGTCTTACCAGTAGGGATTGAAAAATGTGTCCTGACAAATATGAAAAAGTTGAATCAGATACAAGCTGAAAAACCTATTAGGATAAAGCATCTTACATTGAATCATCTTCCAAAGGTAAGACTAATTGTCATCTGTGTAAACACGGGTAAGATTTATTTTCATCTGTTTAAACACAGGTAAGATTTATTATCATCTAATTAAAGTAAGATTTGTTGTCGTCTAGCAAATATAAGATTTATTGTCGTCTGTCTAAACAAAGGTAAGATTAATTCTCATCTGTCCGAAAAGGTAAGATCTATTGTCATCTGTCTAAACAAAGGTAAGATTTATTGTCATCTGTCTGAAAAGGTATGATATATTGTCATCTGTCTAAACAGGTAAGATTTATTGTTATCTGTCTAAACAGAGGTAAGACATTGTTATCTGTCTAAACAAAGGTAAGATTTATTGTCATCGGTCTAAACAGAGGTAAGACATATTCTCATCTGTCTAAACAAAAGTAAGATATGTCAAATGTCTGAAAAGGTAAGATCTATTGTCATCTGTCTAAACAGAGGTAAGATTTATTGTTATCTGTCTAAACAGAGGTAAGACTTATTGTCATCTGTCTAAACAGGTAAGATTTATTGTCATCTGTCTAAATAAAGGTAAGAATTATTGTCATCTGTTTAAACAAAGGTAAGATTTATTATCATGTCTAAACAGAGGTAAGGTTTTATTGTCATCTGTCTAAACAGAGATAAGAGTTATTGTCGTCAGTCTGAGCAAAGGTAAGTCTTATTGTCATATGTCTAAACAAAGGTAAAATCTATTGGCATCTGTTTAAAGAGAGGTAAAAATTATTCTCATCTGTCTAAACAAAGGTACAATTTATTGTTCTCTGTCTAAACAAAGATAATATATATTGTCATCTAACAAAGGTAATATTTAATGTCATTTGTCTAAACAAAGATAAGATTTATTGTCGTCTTTCTGAGGAATGGTAAGATATATATATATATATATATATATATATAGAGAGAGAGAGAGAGAGAGAGAGAGAGAGAGAGAGAGAGAGAGAGAGAGAGAGTAACAGTAAGGGGCCGTAACATTTTTTTCCAAACATAGGTACAGAAAGATCCAAGAAGATAATAGTCATAATAATTTATAGAGGGTTAGACTGTTGAGGTCCTTTTAAGAAGAAACTGTATAATACTATAATAATGTATTAGTAAAACATTCATTTTCATGATCTGTAATAAATTCTGTAATATTTTCTGTAGATTTTACGTGCAATCTAGATACTGCAATTTTTATGCAGTCTTGGTAAATGGAGTTATGTCATTTAAATAAATCTTTGAGTTTATTTATGATGAAGCAACTTTGCATGTTAGTTATTCCTTTGTCTTTAGAAAGGATTTATATCATGATATTGGAAAATAGGTAAAATCAACATGATGTCATTTTGTGAGATGGTTGACCAAGTATTATGTTTTACTATCTTATATTTCAGATGCAGCAGTTTGTTTATTTTTAGCTAGATGAAGGCACTTTTTTAATCACTGAAACAATATCTCTTTCAGTTAAGACCACATCTGAGGATGTCACTTCTCAGAGAATGTATGAATACTCTCCAGACACTTGAAGTGCGGGCCATTCGAGGGGAGACAGCTATGACCTTACTGCTGGAAAACTTAGAGTCGTTGACACTTGATCAAGGGATAGCTCTGTCAGAATTAGGTATAAACAAAATACAAATGCAAATTATAAAATTAAAACTTAAACTTAATTTTTTTAACATAAATGAGCTGCCTATTCCTATAAATTGTGCATATGCGTGTATGTATTGTTATGCCAGTTTATCTGGCTTAGGTCATATCATTACTTTTTCCAAACAGCTCCAGTGGCCTAGTGGTTAGAACATCTGCCTCAGATGCAGGAGGTCACAGGTTTAAATCCCGGCCAAATCATACCCAAAGACTCAGCATTAAGAGGTTACTTAGTATTAGGACTGGTTGGCCTGGTGTCAGGATAATGTAACTGGGTGGAACATCATGCAACATGTCTGTGACATGATGCCCCAGTGCTAGACATCACTATAAACTTCCACACTGCAGACTTCATAGCAATATAACAGAATTTTTAAAATCCTAATATGAGCTATTTCCTGCAGTTATGAATTACCTTATTCATTAAATGTAATTGCTATGCTTAAAATGTCCCAATTTTAATTCACACATTTTTTGGGCAGACGTGATTAGACCATTCATTCATGCAGAGCACATATTATGTATTTCTTCTATGATGTGTTGTCGACAGATGCTGTAAGAGACACATTTTTAACTGATCTGACATTTATATCACACAGCTTGTGTAGTTACAACATATAAATTTATACAGCCTTGTATTCTTAGCATTTTATTAGCAGTCATTCGTGTGGAAATTGGCAAGCAGCAGAGAGGGTGAATCCTACAACGTTTTTAGACAAAATTTGATTGAAATCCTAAAACGAGCCGTCTTATAATCTTATTTTAACCAAAAAAAGGCGAACCCTGCAACGTTTTCAGACAAAAAATTGATTGAAATTTCCTTACGAAATCATTTTAACTAAAAAAATGAAAACGATTTTTTAATCAATTTTGGTCGCAACTTGTTGTCATCCACCCTCTCTGCTGCTGGAACTTTCAGTTCTGGTTAACAAAAATAAAAAAATGATTTTAACCGAATATTTGATCAAGTCTTTAGGACAAAAATCATTTATGATTTCACAAACAGACTAATCGCTAACACCTCTTCTTGTAAATCAATCAGATTATTTGACTGGTCGGTGAGTTTGAAATTAATTCTGGTTAATGAATTATTATGGCATCGCATGTAGACAGGATTAATTGGGTTTTCAATAATTAGGAATCCTGGAGGAGCTGTTGGTGCAAACGAATAAAGAATATATCCCTGCTGAGCTTGATTTGATTGCTCTAGATTAATCTGATAGCTTCCTTCGATAACATCACACACTAAATTGAGCGCAATCACCGATGAAATATTCACGTTGAACGGAGCGATATGCCTACCGCCACCATCTGGGTCATTATTGTGTTTGAGGATTTTTATTTCCGGTGATGCTGTTTTTTTCCACGTATCATGAATTATTTTGAAACCAACATCGATGGCATCATTGAGAAGTTTTTTTAGTTCTGGTACGTTATATCCCGGTAGTTTGAATGTTGGAATATCTTTAACGGGGATTTTATAGTCTGTTGCAAATCTTATTCTCGATAGGGGATTATCGTCATCTAATATATCCTGAATAATTTTTAGGTTAAATGTTTCCATATCGTCGATAATTTTATTGCATGTTTCTACGACGCTGATAAATTCATCTTGGGTGAGAGAGCCGGATTTAAGAGATATTAACAACAGTGAAAAATCATTATTCATTGCTGTGAAATTTTTAACGATTTTAGGTTTGTCAACAAAATGATGTCCCTCTATTCCCCCCCCCTGGCTTCTCTTCTCCGGTTTCGTAGTATCCGATACCCAAAAAATCTATAGTGAATTGGTGATCTTTATAACTCTTTATTGGATTATCAGGTTTTATTCTGTCGGTGATATAATCAGTTTTTTGTGGTTCTGGTAAATCAACGGTTTCCTCCAGAGTTTTACTCTGGGGCGGTAATTCAGGCCATCCTAGTACGGTTCTTATCAAGCTGTTATAGATATCTACGACGTATCCTTCTGTGCTTATCTCAATTGCGGATGATAGCGTCGGTTCATGAACTGTTATAGCAATTTTTGATTCTTTTCCAGTAATCGATTTTATTCTACGCACGAATTCATTATTGATTTGTTCGATTTGGTATGATCCGGTTGGTATGGAAACGACGTTCCAGTCTGGGGTACCGTCGGGTTTATTCTTATTTGCAAACACTAAAGAATTATTGGGTTGTTGACCACCAAATGATTTTGATCTGATATTAGGCCAACTGTGATACATTCGTAGTTTTGCTAGCGCTATCTCCTTCACTGGGACCGGAGAGGGGAAATTCACACTGAATTCTGGATTCGTTGATGTTATTGATATCATGCTTGTTTGTACTGGGTTCGTGTTCTCCACTATTCGTTGAAGTAATTCCTGCGGTGTTGTCATTGTTATTATACTCATGATTTATTTCTAATTTTGGTATCGAGGAATCATAAATACTGACCATCACTGAGAACTCACAATCTGGTAATGTTGATATTATTGAGATCATTTTGTTTTTTGGGTTCGTGTTTTCTGATTCCATCGGTGTTGTCATTGTTATTATATTCATGTTGTCGCTCTAATTTCGATATCGCGGAATCAAAAATACTGACCATCGCTGAGAATTCACTATCTGATATAATTGTATTATCGAGTGACGACGATATCATCAGGGATAACTGCGAATATGCGGTTGATGCAATATGAAATTGAAGTAAGTAATTCTGCAGTTTACTCTGGCTGCATGATGATATCTTTTTTGCTATCCCGGTTGATATACCCCCGATTGTAGCCACCGCAGAAATGCAAATTGGAACTACGACCGGGGCAATCATTGTAACAGATGCTAGTATTATTCCGGCACCAGTGAGAACGCTTGACACCGAGTACACAATAACATCAATTGCGGTGATTCTTCGTCGGTATTTTTTTATTTTTATTTGATACTCCTCAGTGAGGGTTTTGAGTCTATTCTGGAATTCTCTGACCTGATCATAGCGACATTGAGTTGATGAAATCATTGTTATTTTAAAAAAGCTAGCGTTTTCAATTGTGAAATCCTTTCAATTTATTTACTTAAATCTGCTACGAATTCCACATACCAGGTTGCTGGAATCCCAATCAAATCTTTATCAGTAGATGTTATAGTGAACTTTTCAGTTGTATCCTTGTCGATGATCGTTGAAATCGTATTGTTGACCCCGGATGAACTCGACGATGATATATTAAATTGAGTTAATGGTGTTACTAGTGTTAATCGATAAATACCCTTAACGGTTGCAGTGATATCTAATTTGTTGTTTGTAGGTGTCCACACAAATGATCCGTGTTGGATTGTATATACTACGTTATTGGTTTTCTCATGAGGAATTTTTGTTTTTTCAATGATTGTTATCATCCTCGAAAAATCACCTTTGACGGCTTCGATGAAAGTTTTCGTCTCATCGATGGATTTTTTAATATCAGGGAGTTTTATTTCAATTTTATCCAACTGGGTTCCAATAAATTTATCAATGATATTTCTACGAAAAACTGAAAACTGTTTTCCGTTTTCTTCAATTCTAGATTCAAGTGTTGTTAGTACAAACACAGAATTGTTTAACTCATCGTTGAGAGTTTTTAATCGATCTGTAATCGTCGAAACGAGTACACCCGGTTTTAGTTTACCCTGATCGGAAAATAACGCGATAGTATCCTCGATTGCGTTTTGTTGTTTAACCAAAATATCATCCAGAGAAATATTACTGGTTTTCAATTTACCCTGATCCGAAAATAACGCGATAGTATTCTCGATTGCGTTTCGTTGTTTAACTAAAATATCATCCAATGACACATCACTGGATTTCAATTTACCCTGTTTGTCTTGAAATACAACTATTTCATTAGGATCAACATTTGTTAAGTTCAACGTCTCAGCTATTTCATCTTTGATTATTTTTTTTACATCCTTGACAGAATCAGGTGGTGCAGTGCCATCGGGTTTGGGTTTCAAAGTCTCCCCCAAATATCAATCATGTTATTGTAAAACTCTTTCTCTCTCTAAAATCGATTTTGACGACTTCGTCGTTGCCAGCGATTACTAGTGTATTCATTCACGACAACATGTGGTGGTTTTCCGCTTGGGTTACTCAAGGAGTTAGAAATAGCGTCAAGGACATTTAATACTTCGCTGCCACATATTGGTGGGTCATTCATTTGTTGTGTTGGTAGCGTAGAATACCAAGTCTTCATTGGAAGGGTTTTTATATACCGCATAAACTCTTTTGGTGGGGCTAATCCATATGAATCGAAATAAACAATCCCACATGGATCAATAGCGTATGCAACCCAGTGAGTTCCAGGTCCTGTGCTGTTATCTAAATTAATGATTCCGGTTTCAGTGTTGTTTGGTTGATGTGGTAATTGATCTTTCATAAAGACACCTCTGAAGTTTTTAATCGCTAGTTTTTTAGCAGCATCCATTAAATCAAAATTGGACATAAGATTCCTGAATTAATAAATCGTTCCTGGTAGTCTTAGACCCTTTCCGCTGTACCACGAATACGGGGTTCCTGGTAGTCTTAGACCCGATCCGTTCACGGATCTCCCGCTGTACCACGAATACGGGGTTCCTGGTAGTCTTAGACCCTTTCCCTTTTTTTTATATCCTTTCCCAGTTGCCTTCTTTAGTGCCATTCCTGCTGCAGTACCAACAGCCCCTAATGCCGCTGCTTTAGCCACTGCTGAGGCTGCTGTTGCAAACAATGCTGGAATTGCAGCTAACAACGGAAATATACCGCCTGTTTTAATCATATTTTTGATAGCAGCCGCAGAAAGAGTAATCTGAACACCTTTTTTGGCTGCAAGTGCATCATTGAAATGTTTTATTTGACGAGTTGTCAGTGATAGTTTATTTGCACCACCAGTCATTTGGTTGGGTTTCAACGTGATTGTGGTTCCACATTTTTTAGCTGATTCCGATTGCAATTTTTTTAATTGACCGGGAGTTAACGCAACACTAATAACACTATATGACATTATACATAATTGATTGATTCTAAATCGTTTACAATTTCAATTACATGTTTTCCACTGGGGCATCTACCACTCTCATTCTTCCACCAACACCTTCAAGTAGCATTGATTTATCACTGAGAATGACAGCAACCGCTCTATAATTAGCAATAGCATCAGGCTTGGTTACATTAGCTCTAAAGTGTATATCAACGACGGACTGTCTTGTTAAATCGAGATGTTCCAGCGAAAAGTAATAGATCGGGTATAAACTCTTAAAGTCGTATTGTGATATTTGCAAACCAGTATCGACATTTTGATCGCGTGCCATAAATGACAACAGACGATGATACACGCGTGCAATATGATTTTCTGTGTAATTAAGTTGTATATCCTCGGATGGTTCCTGTTGGCCGTTTATTCTCAGTGAGACGTCTTTCACACCTAACTGATCAAATATCATATGGCTGGAGAGTTGATTGCCAACTCGTGTGTTATCCTGTAACGCAATAAATATATGACGTGGCGCAGCAACACCTTGTTTTGATGCTAGATTCCACGTGAATAACCCGTTCAGATTTGATTGCTTCACATCTGTACTCACGGTTAGCCAACTCAACAACGACTTTCCTCCTTGGTCCATAAATGATAGTAATCGTTCTTCTGCGGTGATTGCTGGAGTCAACACTGGCATCCACAATGATATTTTTGTTAAATTGACTTTACCGGCATCAGCATTTGGATTTGCAACATCTGCTGGAATCCTCCAGATTGCGTCACTATCATCACTCTTTCGTACAAGCGATACTGTATGCTTCGCCCCGTAGATAACTTTTCTGACGTTTCTACAGAATCCAAATATGTGATGCAGTGGAATCGCGCATGAAAATGATTTACGCGCTCCTTGCAAAATTGAGTTTCGTGTTGCAGCTCCTAGATTGAAATTAACGTCGTTGTTTATAATCATATTCTCGACATCAGCATCACTATTATCACGTTTTTTTGGTCGTCTTACAACAAATGGATTTCCTCCAGCGGTATTCTTACCATCTTTTGCAAACATCATAGAGGGTCCTGCTGATCTTGTATAATCATCGGAATATCTCGCTAACCCGATTATTGTTGTAGCCATATCAACATCGCGATCTATGGACTCAATTTCTTTTCCATCAATGAGATATCTAGCACTCTCAAATAACGCCATAATACCATTATTGACAAAACCGACTTGAGTACCATCTGGATACGGTGCTGGTACAGCAGGAGTATCATCAGCTGTTACAAGTTCTCCTTCTACTTCAATAAACGCTTCACAGGGCAAAAAGTATTTACTGGTATCATGGACTTGAAGTTCAATTCTTGCTCGACTATTTGAGTCTATGGCATGATAGGCGTAATATTGATAATCGCGTACAGAATCATCCTTGCCAACTGGGGCGTCTATATCAAACGCCGGATCATGTGATTTTTTGAACATTTTATTCTATTTATCAGAGTCTAAATCGTGAAATCATAAACGATTTTCATCGTCGTAGTTTTTTAAAGCCACTTCCTGCTATCATATTTGCAATATTGCTTTGGTCGGGGGTTAAAGCCATCGACGCTAATTTTTCGTCTACTGCGTTATTTATAATTCTACTAACACTTGCAGGCATCTCTGCTGTAGATGGTAACGGTTTCTTTTTTCGTCTCACTAATGATGTTAATTTATTCTTCGCAGTTGAAAATGCTTTTCCAGCAAGATCTCCAACAGCACCAATACCCTTATCACGAATAACTTCAATTGCTTTCATTCCTAGTTGTTTAGCTAACGGCATCACTTTTGGAGCCATTCTCGCAAATAACCCTGCAATGGTATTGCCTAAACCATCTCCGTAGTATGCTCTATAAACTGGAAACCGTGAATTAACTACGTAGACGGGGGTTGGTTTATCATGATTGTAGTGTATGATCATTATTTGAAATCAGAAACCATTTTTCAATTGGAAACGCTAGCGTTTTTATTCAGTCTCGGTGATTAATCACTGTGATACCCACTTTCCACTAACTCGCCAATGAAATCTCGATATGTGCTGATATCCATGATACCACCCTGAAATAATCGTCTACAGATATCAGATGCTTCATTAATTATTTCCGGTGAGTTATTTCCAGCTCGGAACCCTCCTACAAGAACTTCTAATCGTGATATATCACTGAGAACACTACCAGGACATGAAATCCTTGGATTCTCACTGGAATCTTGCAATCCGCTTCCGCTATAACCCATTGCTACATCCATTTTTTCCATTTCTTCTAAATTGGCTTTTTGTAAATAATCAAGAATATCATCATCAGGTGGTAGTTGTTTTTTAGGTGAAAAAGATATTTTCTTTGCAGGTTGCTGTCGCCTTCCTCGCAATTTTCGTGGTTTTTGTTGTTGTTTAAACTCTTCGTATTGATTATACACTATATCCACCGCATTTCTATATTCAATATATGATGCGTTATCCTTCTTCCTAATTCTACCTGTTTTTTCAGTTTTGATTTTGTAGAATATATCAGCCCAATGATCTAAATTTCTAACAAACTTATGATGTTCTGGTTTCAACATATTTTTCCTGTTTTCATAAGTCGTAACAACAAGCGCAGGAATTTCTGTTGAATCAGTCTTATTAATCGCTGCTAAACCCGCCTCGTTAAATATCACGCGTAAATCATCTACTATTTCTTTTGATTCCATTTGTTTTGTTTGTTCAGTTTTCGCTGCTGTTTTTTCGAGTTCACCAATAACAGATTTTCCCGTCTCGGGAACATCTCCCAGTATAGCACGCTCTATCCCTTTCGCTGCTGTGGTTACTGGTTTAAACAATTCTTCGGATCCCATAGCAAAATCAGTCTGAAGACTCTGTCATTGTTGTAGTTTATTCCGTACAGAGTCACGAATTGGTACAAATCTCCTGATTGCATCCAGTCGTTCACGAGCCAATCAGGTTGTTAATGCTTCATTGACCATTATTTGAAATCAGAAACAATTTTTCAATTGCAAAACAATTTTTCAATCCGACCTAACACCATCGGATGGTCATGGAAGTGTTATTTCATCCTATCAATGATGGGGAAAGTATCATAATTGTATAAAAAATAAATAATACTGATAGTTTCCCCACTTTGAATTTTTTAGTGTATTTGATACCGGACCAACCAGCCATCAATTTTTCATTCACTGATTTTGACATTTTTAATCAAAAAATGCTAAAAAAAAAATTAAAATCTCTATGAGGGACGGTCACAATCAAATAATGATAAATGGTTGGTCAATTAAAATTGTTCATTTTCTTGAATTAACGCCCGTAGGTTTCTAACTTTAGAATTAACCTCCTTTTTCAATTCGTATTCGTACCCCAATTCTTTTCGTATTCGTTCTACGATGGTATACAACGGAGCGAACACACTTACGTCACTGGAAAATGCGAGAGAGTCCTTAATAGAATTCTGAATTCTTTTGATGAGCGCATACTTCTTTGGTAGCATGTATTTATTGTTGTTAACTCCGTATTCTATATCCTGAAAATCAGACATGATTTGATCAGGATTTAACCCATCTGATAGTTCAATATCCCAACTTTTCAATTTTGAAATCTCGGATAAAATGCTATTCATGTTTTCAGAATTCATTATTCTATAACAATTATATATTTCTAAATGAAAAATATGACGCATCAGACATAACTAAATTGAACTTTTTGTCCCGTCCTTTTTTAAATAGCCGTCTTGGTTATTCCCTCTGCAACGAATCGTACTGAGGATATACAAATATCGAAGTGCCTACTGGCTTCATTCATTGATTGAAATATTTTTTCTTCGTTAGTTACCGTATTCAAAGATTTCACAGGTCTCGCTTTTTTCGAGTATTTCCCAGTCCCCTCTCGTTCGGAATTTTCACTTTGTGTGATAGCCTGCAGATTTGATAAAGAATTGTTTTTCGGATTAGAATCGATATGATCAATAACAAAATCATCCTCGATCAATCCATTGAAACATTCATACACGAAACGATGGCAGTAATATTTCTTCTTTCCAGCACCAAACATCAAATACCCCATACCATTATCCCACCCAACTGGTTTCTTCAGTCTCCGGTTTCTTACAACACCATCACTGGATGCTTCATAATTTGTGATCACAGGGTGTGGTCTGAATTCTTGGTTCATTTATATATTATACTATTGTTTGTCTAATTCATCGTTTGGTTCAATAATGAATCTTTCAATGTAGTCTTGAGGGGTTCTTATGATTTTATCCTTGATGTTGTCAGGGTCAAGGACCTTTTCAGGGTCAAAATTTCTGATTGATTGTCCATTTTTTATTTTTTTATCATAATATCGCTTCAACTCCCTGTATCGCTTACCACCGCAATTTAGACACAACTGAGATTTTCCCCTGACCCCAACTCCACATAGAATACAGGGTAACGGACCAAGGCTTCCACATCGAAAGCTTTGCATATGATACCCACAGAACTCATTTCTGCATGATTTGTTACACGGGGTTATTGATCCAATCATAAGCCACTTGCAGTGATTCATTATATAAAAATCTTTCATTTAAATGCTTGTTTTAATTATAGCATGAAGGAATTAAGGAAAACGCCTTCGAAAAATGCTGAATTCAATGCTGATAAGGAGTTTAAGAGATTATTAAAAATCAATCCTAGATTTAATCTCGATAGACCCAAAAAACGTCCAAGAGACGGAAACATGAAGGAGTTTAAGAGATTATTAAAAATTAGTCCTAGATTTAATCTCGATAAACCAAAAAAACGTAACAAACGTCCAAGAGACGGAAACATGAAAGAGTTTAAGAGATTATTAAAAATCAATCCTAAATTTAATCTCGATAAACCAAAAAGATGTAACAAACGTCCAAGAGACGGAAACATGAAAGAGTTTAAGAGATTATTGAAAATCAATCCTAAATTTAATCTCGATAAACCAAAAAGAGGTAACAAAATCAATCCTAGATTTAATCTCCATAAACCCAAAAAACGTCCAATAGACGGAAACATGAAAGAGTTTAAGAGATTATTGAAAATCAATCCTAGATTTAATCTTGATAAACCAAAAAAAACGTCCAAGAGAGATTACCCCTGGAAAGATGCTCAATTCAATCTCGATATAGCTTCTAATACACCAAAGAATACAATTCTTGATAAAGCCATGATTAGTAAAATCAGAGACTGTTTTAATGAATTTAAGCGTGATGGAGCATCTTATTGTTGGTCAACATTTCGAATTGATGGTGTTGTTGATGCTACCATGAATGATGAAAAAGCAGCAGTGATAATTTCACGTGTTGGGGAAAAACGGCATTTTTTCCGAATCAAATTCATTATCGAAGTCGATGGCAAATGGATTATTAAGGATAAATTTGAACCAATCCTCAAGAATAAAAAAGCTGTCATTGTGAGTAGAGATTCCAAACCAGGGATTCTAACCGGCATTGATAAACCATACTACGAAAGATCTTATCCCGTAACAGCAATGGTTTATGGGATATATCCGTTAAATGATAAACCCGATATCGCAAAACTAGCTCCTATGAAATATTCGTCAGGGCTTAATTGTGTAGCAGAACGAATAATAGAACACTTCACAAATGCATCCCGAGGAAATAAACTAACTGATCTGCGACGTAGGAAAATAACCGAGTGGGAACTGACAGTGAAACAGCATGGTGCAAAGATTTCTGATATAGCTAAATTAGAAACATCATTACGATTCCCAATAACCGTTATGACGATAACCGGAGAGGTTTTATACGAACCGAAATATAACAAAAATGGAGCACCAATACAGATTATTGATCATAACAAACACGCGTGGACACCTGCGGTAACAATATTTCCACGAGAACGAACCGTGAAATATATCCCTAAGGAGTTCGTCGGGGATGTTTTCTATGAAGAGAAATTATTTGATGCTATTCATGCGTTGTTTAAGGATGATCCTGCAGGGTTCGTACGGTCTTTGAAGGTCTTTGAAAGTTTGGGAAAAATGAGGTAGCGTTTTCAAGGCCTTGAAAGTTTGGGAAAATCGAGCATATTACCCTGAGGTCTTTGAAAGTCTTTGAAAATTGAAATAAACCCCCCCCCAAAAAAAATAATTTCTTTCCAGAATCACAAATAAAATTATCCGAGGTTGTTAGATTCAGATGTAATCTAGTTATCCTGGTTTCTTTCTTTTTATGACCCGTTCAGTTTATTGCCGCCGCAATAACAAAAGAGGCTTTGTTTTGTTTGGCCATCCAAAGTATGCCGCGGCGGCGACTTCAATCACACATGCACTCTTCATCAGAGCAATACGGTGCCGCTACACACTTCATCAAAGGAAGTCACCAATAAAATTGCCCAAGGTCGTTAGCTTCGGATGCAGCTGGTTTTCCTGGCTTCTTTCGTTTGACGAATAGGTCAATTTGACTGGACGAGTCCATCAGTTTTAGCCAATCAAAATGTTAATTACACTAATTCTACGTAGAAAGTTCGCGAAAGTTATACGCTCGAGAATTCAAAATTTCTTCATTCGATTTACATCGTCTGCAAGTTCAGTGTTTAAAAATGCCAGGTCTTTGCTCTTTCAACGATATCTGGCTTGAACAAGAGAAGTACAAGGAATGGCTGCAAAAGAATAAGTTATGCAAACGAAAGGCGTTTTGTACGCTGTGTAAAAAGACGATCAACTTGGCTTCAATGGGAGAAGGAGCCCTTACAAGTCATGCCAAAGGTAGGTTGCAAATTAGTAACTACATGTTCATTTAGTGGAACAAAGATGCAGAAGTATAAGCAATTGGTAGTTTTTGGAAAAATAATGGTAATTCATTACTCGTCGGGTATAAAATAAGATCGTTTAGTTTGATGATTTGGGAGATATAGCAAAAGAGGGCCTGTTTAAATTTACTTCTACCGTCGGTTTATTTAACACGTTTGAGGAACAAAAATCATTTTCGAAAAATTTGTTCTACATAACAATATTCCTTGATTTAATACAGAAACATCCATTGTAATAAATTAAATTCACGGATAAACAGTTTCAAAGTGCGCATGCGTACACTATATTAGAGTTAAACAAGAGTTCTTGTTCTTGAATTGCGAGTAAAAAAAAAAAAAAAAAAAAAAAAAAAATTATAAAAAAAAGCCTCAACGAAACAAACAGGTTGCTATATATAGAACCTGTTTTGTCCAGTACTTTGAAGTGCGTGAAATATTACTAAATTTAAAGATGTTTATTTAAAAAAAATGGGGAAAAACATGTCCTGGGCTGACCCTGGACTTATGCAATCAGGATCAGACAAGGAAAAGGGAGAAACAAAACTTCGTAGGGTCCTAAAAATTATGTGCGAGGCAGGAAGAGAAGTAGAGTCCCGATGTGATTTAATATTAACTCCGTACGGAAAATTAGTGGATGAAGTTATCCAATCGGACAATCATCCATTGAAATGCTTCAGTAGAACAGATGACAGACTTGATGAAGTGTTTTATTCTGTCCTTTCCAAAAGAAATGAATATGTTGAACTTTGGAATGTTCTCCAGAAAATGTTGTTGTTATCACATGGGCAGGCAAGAGAGAGGATTTTCTATCAACAAACAGGTATCTGTTGAGAACCTCAGCAGAGAAAGCCTCAGAGCTCAAAGGTTAATCATTGACACAATGAGAAAAGCTGGTGGACCTTTGGAAATCATCATTAGCAATGAAATGATGACAAATGCCTCCTCTGCAAGACATAAGTACCATGCCTATCTGGATAAGAAGAAAGCAGAGGAGAAGGATGAGAAGAAAAACCCAAAAGGAAAGAAACGGGAGTTGGCCTTGGATGAAGTGGAAGAGCTTGAAGCCAAAAAGCTGCGTCTTGACGCTGACATTGCCAGCCTACATGCTTCCTCTGTACAGAAAGCAGAAGAGGCAGAATTAAAAGGACTCATTGTGCTTGTCACAGAGTCAAATGCTCTTAGGAGAAGAGCAGAGGAAAAGATGACAGTGGTGGCATCTCTTTCCAAAATGATTGAAGAGAAAAAAAAGCAAATAAAATAATGCATTTAAAGCAGTGCTGATGTCTTTTAAGAGAACAATTTATGTTGTATTAAATCTGACACGTATGTTACATATTTCTGGAGAAAAAAACAACAAATGTTAACCTATTTTCTAGATCATTATAATGCAATTTTAGGCAATTAAGTATAGTTTGACTTTAATCAGTAAAAAATATTGTGGTATTTGGTATTCATTGTTTTATCTTATAACCTGTATACACAATGTTAGCAAAAATAGGTCTTGGAAATCTCTGTTTGTGGTCTTTGAAAGTTTGGGAAAAGTCTTTGAATTTATCAGTCATAGTTGAGTATGAACCCTGTCCTGTGTCAGTGTGGTTACTTAGAAGTGATGAAGAATTCGATCAATTTGTAAAACCAAATGGTGAATTATATCGCATTGAAGAATTAGATAACAGAATGAGAAAAATCGCTAGTGATTTTTCACCGGAGAATTCCCATGAAAAACTACTCACGGATAGTTTTACTATTCCATCAGTGGTAGCTCACTTCGCAAGAGAAAAAAACTCATGGCGTCCAACACGAAGTGATTTTCTCGAGGATGTTAAATTGAGTTGCGTCGAATTTGGTCATGGAGGACTGTGGAATACGAAATACTCACGTGATGGTATGATTTCAATTGATATAGCCGCGTGTTATCCCGGAAGTTTTCTCGGGTATGGGGAATGCGCTGAGTACTTCAAACGATTTGGACACCCCACGCATGAAATGACTCGTGTTGCGATTAATGGACCATTGCCTGATTTTGATTTAACCGGATTCGCTCGTGTGATATCATTTGAATTAGCTACAGGGTTACATCCGTGTAGTTATGTTTGGCTCGGTAGACACCTATCTGAAAAGGCCTGGATGCCAATAGTGCTATTGAGATATATGATTGATTGTGGTATGCTAATATCGTTGATTGTTTCCGAGGCTATTATATGCTATCGAGCTCAGAAAGAAGTTTGGCTACCACAACCCGATCTAGATAGAATAATCAACGAACTACGAAAACAGTTTCCAGATTTCAGTGAAGAAGAAATCATAAATTGGTCTAAGAAGTTATTTGAAATTAAAAAAGAACAAGCAAAAGATCTCGGAAGAAGAATAATCGGTAAATTTACCCAGGGTGGACGATACGATAACGCAAAATACTCTTCGCGGTTGATCATAGATGTCGCTGAATACGATTTTATTGTAGCGGATTTAATGAAACAGGGAAAACTTGTATCCCGTAAGGATGCTTTTCTATCCAATGGTGAGAAATTAGGTACGGTTGTTACCTACTGTGATGGATATAATTCCCAGTACACACATTTGAGAAGTTCAATGTTAGCCTATGCTTCTATTAATCTATTTTCGATGATAAATAGATTTCCTAATACCGCGGTTAGAGTGGCCACTGATTCGATGTATATACACAATAAGTACAAATCAGCTGTAGCGGCATTCACAGATCCCGAAGAAAATTGGGGGCGTTGGCGATTTAAAAAGGAGATGCTACATGAGTATTGTGAATCCGCAGACGTTGCCATGGATGATAAATATATTTGTTGTAACCGTATTGAAATTCAATCAGAACTTTCTAATGCACCACCGGTATCTGATCCAGTATGTAGATACAAGACAGTTTATTTAAACGGTTGTGGTGGGTCAGGAAAGACAACTCGTGCAATTGAATTATTTCGTCGTGGAAACGCTAGCGTTTCTAACATGATTGTGCTAACACCGACTCACAGACTCGCCAGAGAGATGATACAACGAGGGGTAAATGCTTGCACTTATCACAGTTTTTTTCGATGGAAAGGTGACAAATGGACTCCTGAGCGTATGGGTGATAAATTCATTCCTGAAATCATAATTTGGGATGAAATATGCACAGTGTCATTAGATGTATTAAAAACATTTCTTGAGTGGTTGTTAAACAAAAACACAAAAGTCGTCATGTGCGGGGATCACGGCCAACCACCACCATTTGTCGGTGCATCTCCACATGAATGGCTAAAGGGTTTTGTAGACTACTATGAAGAAATCACCACTGATTATAGATCACTTGATGAACGATTACGCGAGTTCAAAGCGCTAATTAGATTACAACCGGATAGAATCCAATGCGAAATAGCGCGTGAAGTGATTTCAGAAACTCCAATGAATGATTTCTGGGAAACATGGAGACCAAACGATTTGATCATTGCAAGTAGAAAAATAGTCAGGGACACACTTCAAATGAAGTTATTTGAATTACATAAAGAAAAATTTGCAACGCTTCCAGTACCCCTTTGTTATAGGCCATCGGATACATGAAAACAGAATATTGAAGTTGATATTCCAGGACAGAATGAAAAACAAATTCTGGTATTAAATGATATTGTGCTGGTTGATATCAATGTCGTTGAAGATGCATTGCGTGCTAATAAATCCCCGTGGACGCTAGGATACGCAGCAACAATACACTCTTCACAGGGATTGACTATATCGAATACAATTGTTTGGATGGTGGATAATCACATCGAATGGTCGAATTTAATCTATCTCGCAGTATCCAGAGTACGAAACATAAATCAACTTCGAAGAGTTGTTTTCGATGATAATGACACAACAATAAGTGATATTGATGTTAGCATCATTAATAAAAAACTCTCCGGTTACAAACAACAGGACAAAAAAAAACAACGAGAATTTGATATTGATGCTGAACTAATAATCACTTTGAAGAAACAACAGAATAATCACTGCGCGAGTTGCAATTGTATAATGCGTTGGCAGTATTCGGATAAGGATCCTCGCCAATTTACCGTAGACAGAAAAAATAACAATCTCGGTCATGTCAGAAATAATGTGATGTTGACTTGTCTTGAGTGCAATAGACGCAACGGTGCTAGTTAAGACCATGCGGTGGCAATTGAGTATCCTCGGGAATCACTTGTAGTTGTTGTCGAGTAAAACCCCGCTGAGGGGCAGTTGAATCCAGTTTATAGACTGGAGGTCTACCAGTTGATCGTGTTATACTACATATCTTATGCGTAGTGACGCTCCAAATAGGATCAGTAGCCCTTTTTCTACCCCCTTCAAGCTCTCCTGGTTCGTATAAGTACCTCACAATGACACTACTACCAAGAATTGGTTCTTTGAAATCTTTTTGTGGTTGTACGGGTATTGACTTCTTTTTAATCGCGTTGATAGGTTTCATGTTGATTGTTCTAGTAATCTCATTATTCAGTGCAGTAATCACAGATGGTAATCTTTTAACCCATTCACGGGATCTTTTTTCTTGGATGAATTCTTTTGCGTATTGATATCCAAATAACCGCTCAGCAATCGTCCGATTAAATTGTTCTACAATGGCCTGATCGCGATGTAGCGCAGTATGCCCTCGTCGTATGGTGACATTATGATGTTTCATTGTAGATAACACTGCACCCTGAAATTCCTTGCCAGGATCAACCTGCAATAGATTTGGCCAGTGCAGAGGACCTCGTCGATAAATCCTTTCAAATGCAGAAGCGACTTCAGTGGCTGATTTTGTTTTTAACGGTTCTGCTTCTTTGTATCGACTTGCAATATCAACTACGGTTAACGCATATTTGTAACCACGATCATGTGGCAGAAATAATATATCAGCCTGATGAACTTCATTAGGAGCGGTCACATCAAAATGCGAGACATTAATTTGTTTAGGCGGTGGTAGATAAATTTGCCATAGTGCCTGTTTGGATAACCAATGAGCCGCAGTGGTTTTTTTCACTTTTGCAGCACTAGCGAGTTTATTGATTGCAGCGTTACCCCTCCAGTATCCCCTCGGAGAATAATAAATTGATTCCATATTATTAATTACCAGCACCTAACATCAATTTACTTTTCATAGCCGATTTTATCAAAAATGAAGACAATTTTTCTTTGAAGGATTTATCAGGAATAGCATTTAACGCATGAATTAATTTCACATCTGCTAGATGCCTGTGTTGCAGATTGCTGCTTTTATAAGCAACATCATGAAGGTGACAGGCCTTATCAATGGCGTTTATTGGTTCTTCACCGGGGTTGGGTTGATTTTGATTATTGAGTCTGATATCAAGTCTGGTTCCCTGTCCACAGTAGCTATATCCTGGAAGGTGCTTTTCTCCGGGGTACTTTGCCCATGGGGTTCCAGGGAGCTTTGCCAATTTGGCTGCGATATCACCCCCTCGTTTTTTTTTAAAGGTTCCTTGGGTTTAGAAACAAATCTAAATTTCTTTGTACTACATTGTACGCATTTACCAGAAAGCGCTGATCGGTTATTTTTTGTTGTAATCGTCGTCACATCATCTGTGCCAGTACGCGTTTTACACTTCACACAATATAGATCCATAATTTATGTATAGAAATATGGATATAATTGATTTTTCAGCGACTAAAACAAGAGAACCAATTAAGCATCATGCAGCGCTACCAAACTCTATCCGGATGATTATAATCGGGCCATCTGGATCCGGTAAAACGCAATTGTTGCTCAATTTAATAATGAGATGGATGAAGTGGGATAAGTTGTATTTAATTGCCCCTAGCGTAGATGATCAACGATGTTATGAAGTGTTAAAGGATTTTAACGAGAATGCATCAGAAATTAAGGGTGAGAACGCCATTGATTTTATAACCGATATCGATGAAGCACAGAGTATTGATGATATTGATGGAGATATTAACAATTTAGTCGTATACGACGATATAATGTTGGATAAACAAAAAAATCCTGCTAGAATATTTTCCCGTGGGCGTCACAAAAACACTGACGTGATATATGTCACTCAACGCTACACTCAGGTTCCAAAAGTCATCAGAGATAACTGCAATATTCTTTCTGTATTCAACGGAGTTGATACTCATACTCTTAGAAATATTTGGCAGACATGGTGCTCTGATATGGACTTCAATCAATTTCGAGATTTCTTTAGTCATGCTCAGTCGACTCCGCACGGATTCGCAACAATAAATCTACATGATCCTCGGACACGATATCGTATCGGACTCGATCAAATATTCGGTTAAAATCGTAAAAGAATTATTAACCCAGAACTGAAAACTTTAGCAGCAGAGAGGGTGGATGACAACAAGTTGCGACCAAAATTGATTAAAAAATCGTTTTCATTTTTTTAGTTAAAATGATTTCGTAGGGAGATTTCAATCAATTTTTTGTCTGAAAACGTTGTAGGGTTCGCCTTTTTTTGGTTAAAATAAGATTATAAGACGGCTCGTTTTAGGATTTCAATCAAATTTTGTCTAAAAACGTTGTAGGATTCACCCTCTCTGCTGCTTGGCATAATTAATTCTATAATGTGTCTCATGTTATTGGGCCCTCATGCTAATACAACTACATCAGTCTCAGCATATAATTATTTATGCTTGATTTTGGTTGGTCAGTAATGCATTATTGCTTGATGATCACAGGCTCAAAATTCTGTTTAATAAAAATAGTTTAACAGGAGGACAATATATTTACAACATTTGTCACTTTTGTCAATGTGCAAAGAACGAAATATTACACTGCTGTCACTATATGCTATGGCTCAACTAGCTTTGATGTAGGATGTGGCTATAGTAGAAAATGCTAAAAGTTGTCTAACAAATTCCATTGCACAAAATAACACTAGCAAACTTGTTTATTTTGTGAATTTAGTCAAATTACAGGTTTGGACTTCTTTCTTTTGAAAATTTAAATAGACTGTGGATAGCCTACATCAGCATCTAACAACTCTATTTGATATGCCTTGCCTATTATTTATTATTTTAAATTCACTAAAATTATATTTATACTTTATTCCTTTTATGGAATTGAAACTGATTGTCTTAAAAAAAATATAAAACAACTTTGTCTCCTGCATGTGAGCAAACAATAGGACCAATATGGGTAAATAATAGAAACAGTGAACCAGACATGGTGGTGGATGAATTGTGGCACCAGAAACTGTATACCAGAAGTATTTGTACCAAACCATATAAACCTTAAGCACCAAAGACTATGGTACACCAGAAACAGTAAACCTTGAACCCAAACTAGATTATTATTATTATTAATATTATTATTATTATTATTATTATTATTATTATTATTATTATTATTATTATTATTTATGTGCATGTGCAACGAATAATAATTTTAGGTAGATGTTGTTTTCTCCAAAATTTATCTGACACAAGATTACTGTATTCTGCACTCTTTATTCCATCCTATAAATTATATCATACACCAGTCTTGTTTGTTCACACTTTAAAAACAATATCTGGATTAGTCCGTTGGACATCTTGCCAAAATCAAAAGGCAGTTGGCTTCATGTGAAAAGCCTGTGATGAAGAGAAAATCAAAAGAAGCCATATGTGGCTATTCATTATGACCATGCACTGAAACTCCACCTGCACTTGTGGATGTGTTTTGAATATTGAATGACCCTTGGCTTCAATGTAACTCGTATCTCTTCTCGATGACAAACTGTTTTCTTCAGTGACAGCTTTGATTCACAGGCATATAGATGAAGATATCAAACCATGCACACTGGAACATATGGAAAAAAACTTACTTTCATATTTGACATATTGACAGCTTTTAGTTGCAGTATCAGTGTGACTGGAGTTATGAGTACCTGCGAGATATGAAATGTTGACACATTGATTCACATGATATTCACTGCTCAGGTGGCCTAGTGGTTAGAGCATCTGTCGCGGAAGCGAGAGTTTGTTGGTTTGATTCATGGCTGAGTCATACAAAAAACTTAAAAAATGATTACTAACAGCTGCCTCGCTTGGCACCCAGCATTAAGAGGTTAGTTTTAGGACTGGTCAACCTGGTGTCAGGATAATGTGACTGGGTGGGACATCATGCTACATGTCTGCGGCATGATGCCCCAGTGCTAGACATCACTATAAACTGCCTCACTGCAGACATTAGTGATATAACTGAAAAATTGTTAAAGCTACATTAAAATCCTAATCACACGCACTTGATATTCCCTTATCTAAACAATGCCAGCCTCAGAAGACAAACATTCAGTATGCATAGACTGAATGGGAAATGTAGATACAATTTAGAGACTACTTAAGGCAGGGAGAAATTATGGTTCAGAAACACCTGGTGACTGAGCATAGAAGGCAGGTGACTGTTACATACGGGAAATTTATATTGGAAATTTGCAGGGTGAAATTAGAATGGTCATTGTAAATATGTGACAGGTGACTGCTGAGTAAAGGTGACCAATAGTGTGTGTGTGTGTGTGTACTTGTATCGTTATCATTTTCTCCATTGAGCATGTACCTGTATTTTTGCACAGAAGACAAACTACCTGAAAATATCATAGATAATTAGCTGAACAGAAATAATTAATAATAAATATAAATTGCAGTTTATTTTTGTGTTTCATTTAGTTCTGTTATAGATATAGTAGTATATACACATCGGACTTCTCTGCTAATGCTATTATCATTTCATTTTTAAGAGTTCATTAATTCTGCAGTGATTAATTATGTATTATCAAATAGTAAGTATAGGTTTCGTTAAGTATGTGCAGTTTCATATGTTTGATATTACCACACGTTAAAATAGCACTTTATAGGATTCTGATTGATCCAAATAAGCCCATGAAATTATTGTGCAGTATCCTCTTCAATGATTGGCTGGGATCATGGGAAAATATTTGTGTTTCTTTTGACATGGTCTTTGATGTGTTGCAAACAAAACATTAAACACACTTGCAATTTTCTTTTCATTTGTGATCAATCACTGAAATGTTTATACTTTCTGTTGCAGTTGTACAGTGCCAGAAACTCAAGACTTTGAGAATACAGGTACAGTGTGTATTTTAAGTCCGTCATCATTTCTCAGCTAACTATCAAATGTTTTAGCCATAAGGACCATTCTTTGGTTTTCAAAGTATGTGCAGTTTTCATTTGTTTTTTGTATATCTTCATTGAATAATTTTAGGTTAATGCATTTGTATGGAAAAATATGAACAAGTTTTTTTAATGGATATACTGCATGCCCTTGGCACTCATTTAGTTTTATTCAAAATCCATAATATAGCAACAAGTAATCTGTGCTGGTATAGCTGCTTTACAAGTGATCTGTGCTGCTATAGTTACTCTGTACAGTTATTGCTATTTTTAAGTGGTCAGTGCTGTTAAAGCTTCTTTGTATGTGATCTGTGCTGTTATAGTTACTTTGTAAATACTCTGTACAGTTTTCTAGCTATTTTGCTAATGTTAAAGCTTCTTTGTATGTGATCTGTGCTGTTATAGTTACTTTGTAAATGCTCTGTACAGTTTTCTAGCTATTTTGCTATTGTTCTTCAAACTATAATTAAGACTATTTACCTGTTGCTTTTATTTGTGTAATGTGTGCCAGCTGCAAATAGCATAGACTCGTATCTGCTTGCACATAAAGGGCCTGCAGGTTGGACTGCAAATAGCATAGACTCGGATCTGCTTGCACATAAGGTGCCTGCAGGTTGGACTAAGCTTTTCATTTTACTTGTGATTTTGTTTTTTGTTGGTTTTACAGGATGATCATGACAATGTCTTGTCGGACCAACCCTTAACGTAAGGCACTCTCATTTATAACATGTGTCACCTTAATGGTCCCAATGAACAGCATTATAAAGAGGAAACACTGTATGGAAAATAAATATCTTATTTGAATGATCTGTTTCTACTATAGGGCTGCCCAAAACTGAAGAAGTTAAGTTTGCAGGTGAAGAAATTGTCACAGATCCAGATCTACCAAAGTACACCACTGTTTGCATTAAGGACCTTGGTTCTACATGTGTCAAATATTACATACCTGGCCCATGTGTTGGCTTATGTAAGTGTATGTTGTTGATATATTTACTTATTAACTTATTATACCCATTTTAACAAAATCTACCAGGGATGTATTTTCTGTCCATCAGTCTACTCCATTTTCATGGCAGGAGTATAACTCCAAAACCATTCGAGATGCATGAAATTTTTATACACGTTGGACAGAAAGTTTTGATGTGACTTTTTGCTTATCACAATACCTGTTATAATGGTTGTAATAATTACTTTTATCTCTTTTGTTCATCCATCCATCCAATAACAATATATATATATACTTTTTGGTAGGGGGTGGGTGCCGAAACTAATATACTATTTGAGATATCTTTTTGGAATTTTGTCTATTTATTAAGTTAAATTTTGCATTTATTAAGCTCAGATCATGATAGAATGGTCCAACAAAATTTATCGAAGTAGCACACTGTTGCAAGAATGGAAAGTCACTTTGACTTAATACTCACATTTTACCAGCCCAGGCTATGTTTTTGGTTTAATGTATGACCAGTTATTTAGGGGGCCCCAAGTGGCCGAGTAGTCTAAAGTGCTGTCCGTTATGGATCACTGCCATCTCGCCTCTGTCTGTGTGGGTTTGAGTCTCAGATTTGGCCAATGTGGGTATGTGAGTAAGCTTGCCAGTAGCTTCTTGTGTGTTGGTGGTTTTTTCCGAGGGTTTTCCCTGGTTCTCCCTCCACCATGAATACTGGCCGCTATGTATAGCAAATCATGTGCTGAGGAATGGTGTTAAACACTAAAAACAACAACCAGTTATTTGCATCCTGTATATGTACTGTTGTACCATAATTTTAGTGAAGTGATGCATATTGATCAGGACTGCACCTTCACCACAAAAGTCAACACATTTCATGTTTTACTGACTTTGGTTCAGTCTCAAGTACTGTTCATGCTGTATCATCAAACTTGATCATTGTATGCCTTTCTATTATTATCACATCCATACTTCACCGATATTGTAAAAGAATGTCTATATGACACATATTTCAGGCAACAGTGATTTTGTTGATATTTTGTTTTAAGTTCATTCAGGTAAATTCTTAATAACATACCTAAAATGTATACTGTTAGTTGCCATTTTTGACCACCTGTTTTTTCTAAAACTAGGATTTTTTCAAAATCTGTGTACAATATATTGCTTCCATGTTCGAATATGCATCTTTTGCTCTTTAGAGCATATAGTCACATTGTCCTGTCTGTTTTCTTTTTATAGATAATATTTTAAGGCCTAATCATGCCATCTACAAGTACAATGGTGTTCATATACTGTCTGAAAATGTGTCTAAACTGTTGCCTTGAGAACAGTCAAAGCTCTTGACATAAACTCAGAAACACAATATTTGTCAAATTCTACAATTAATTAGGCACATAATTAGTAAAGAAATGTCATAAAGAAAATTATTCACATAGAATGCTTCATTATTAAATGAGATTAATAGTGATCAAAGCAATTTTGACAAGTGTTTTACATTGTCACAGTTGTACATGGCGTCATTTTTAATTGAAATCTAAAACCAATAATTCATTAAGAATTCTTTAAGAATCTGCATTTTATTTTATGGAGTAAGCTGTGTAAGTCTGAATAATATTTGTGGTCTGAATTCCTATTTCTATTCGGAATACATAAAAAAGATTTCTTGAGAAAAAAGTATTTTAATATCTTGTGAAAGTTTGAGTTTAAAAGCCTCAAACATTTTACTTGATGATGTTACAGAATTCCCATCATTTGTATCTAAGGTGAAATTTATTTTATTTATTTATTTTGTTTCAAACATTCCATAAATACAAACTTATAAGACAACTCCAGCTGCAAATTGTACCGACCCAGATCTGCCATCACATACTTATCTAGCATATCTGGGTCTGTGCAGTTTGTTAGGAGTAATTGGTAGAAGAAACAACATTGACCCTGATCTGAAGGCACATTATGTGATGGCAGATTAGGGTATTTATTTGTTTGCAGTTTGACTTGACCTATAAGTGAGTATATATGGTGATATGGTGTCTATGTTTTCATACTTTCAGTATTGTCCCAAACTTGAAGCACTTGAAATCCTTGGCAGCAAGATATTAGCAGGTACTATCTATTACCTCATTTACAAAATCTAAATGTCTTTCTACTTTGGTAAAATATCTCTGCATAGGTTTTAAATATTTAACCTTCTGTTAAATTGCATTGGTCTTCAGTTACCCTCCCACACAACCATCCCCTAATTACTACACAAGAATTATATCTGAAATTTAATTTACAGAAGATATTATATACATTTTCATGTTTAGTGACATTTTAAATATACTTTTTTTTAAGTGGAATAGTTTTTTTCTCCAGATCAACTGGTCACAGAACAGAATTGCTTATGGGGTGGTCTGTTTTAAAGCATCCCTTGTGAGTCATCTGTTATCAGATGTCCATTGTCTGTCCATCCATTAGCAAATATTTTTTGTCGCTTATCTTATTACACTACTTAGAAGATTGCTATGAAACTCTACACACACATTTCAAAGTTCAAGACACAGCTGTGTAGATCATCCTTCGAGTGCCATGATCAGAGCACACCTTCCCGCTGCTCTGTACCCTACACTGGCTATCCATCCGATCTAGAATCAAACACAAAATTTGTTCCCTGTGCTGCGTTTCAATGACGGACTCCAGTCCAACATACCTATCTGGCCTTACCCATGTGTACACACCAGCATGGTGTGTGTGCTCCTCTTCTAACAATTGTATACTCATTATTCCCACTATGAAAACGAAGTCAATGTTACTTTGCATACCAGGGCCCAGCAATGTGGAATGCATTCCCATTGAAATTAGACACAAAGAAAAAGTGATCCCTTTCAAGAGTGCTCTTAAAACTCACCTTTTGTGACTGCAAGAACAGGGGGCCCAGAGTGGTTAAGTGGTCTAAAGTGCTGTCCATTACGGATCACTGCCATCTCACCTCTGTCTGTGTGGGTTCAAGTCTCAGATTCGGGTATGTGAGAAAGCTGGCCAGTAGCTTCTCGTGGGTCGGTGGTTCTTTCCTGGCATTTTTCTCGGGTTCTTCCTCCACCATTAATACTGGCTGCCATGAATAACCTATCATGTGCTGAAAAATGGCGTTAAACCCTAAACCAACAAAACAACTGCAAAAACAAACTTAAAGACCTAATAATGTTTCCTACCTGAAATATTTTCAGCATTTTTTATTATGTTTTCCCATGGTCTAGTTGGTCTTACATAGAAATGGTGCTGCCTGCACAACCAGTATGGCCACCACTACTCCTCTTGAATGGGTGATCTTATCAATATGGGTTTTCACTAAAAGAATTCTTATCATGTATAGTTGGTCCTAAATGAAAATGGTACTGATCTGACATCCAATATGGCCACCAAATCAGCCATCTTGAAAGTTTTGTTACTGCTTCTACTATGGATGTTCATATCAACATGGGGTTTTAATAGCAAGTTTTAATAGCAACAATTATTTATTCTGCCTCTATTGTGTAACTAACCTATTTTCATGCCAAACACTAACTACCTGTTTGATGTGCATACATCCTTCCACATTTTGTGAGAAAAAGTCAGAATGACCTTTTGTACTCCACTCTCTTATTTTGCACACCACTCTACATGTCATGTGGTTATATGTAGAAGATAGAAACCATCTGCCATCTTTTGCAGTTTTAATTAGTCTTTTTGTGTATGTTCCGTTTTCTAGAAAACCATATGATAAACTTTCTCCCTCAAAAACTTAATTTTTTTTAGACCTTCTGAGGCTACGTTGTTTTCCATATTTTTGGTGGACACGTTCCTTTCTTATGGTGTCTGCTGGGCACTAAATGAAAATGACTAATCCTTAATATGGCACCATGTTGGCTTTCTCAAAAATAATGGCTCCTATACTCACAAATGGATGGATATATCAACATAGGGTTTTCACCAGTAGACTTCTTATGATACCTAGCTGGTCCTTAATAAAAATGGAGCCAGTTGTACTCCAGTATAGCTGCCATGACAACTGCATTGAAAAGTTTGTTATCACTACTCCTCCAGAATGCACGGTCATTAATTATGACATGAGGTTTTGACCAAAATACTTCTAATGATGTCTGGTTTGTTCTTAATGAAAATGGCCCCAATCTGCCAGCTATTATGTCCACTTCTATAGCTAATATGAAAATTTTGTTGTCACTGAAGATTATCTGAAATGGTTTTAACACTTAGCAGTTAAAAATAAGAAATGGTCTTACCTTGAATTCCTGGAATTTGTTTTGCCAAGTAGAGTGTCAATCCCTTCGAGGGACTCTTGTATTATTTGTAAGACTTGAGAAGCTAATGATTTAAATAATTCCTTGAATTTTGGAAAGTTAATATTATGCAGTATCAAGTAATTGAAGTATTCTTGGAAAGACACATTGAATAAAGATAAAGACAAAATTAGTGTAAAATTCTTAAAAATGCAAAGTCAAATATCTTTTTTTGTAATTTGCTCTTTTAAAACAAATTCCAAGACCTAATCTAGAACATGATGCATCTCAGAGCAATTAAAATGTTTGCCTCCATTAGTTGGCTTTTACAACATGCATGACACGTGGGGCTTATTCTACATCCTCAAGCCTACAAGAGGTACAAGAACCTGTATGAGGTGAATCAGGTACAAGAACCTGTATGTGAGGGAGCATGAGGTACAAGCACCTGTAAGAGGGTGCATGAGGTACAAGAACCTGTAAAATGTTTTTTTTTGTTTTTTTTTTTACAACAGGTACAAAGGTCTATGGGAGGGGGGGGGGCAGGGTGATAAGGAGTGTGGGTACACAAGGTACAAGAGCCAGTAGGGTGTGTAAGAAGTAGAATAGCCTTTATGGGGTGCAAAAGGTACTAGAGCCTGTGGGCAGGGTATACGAGGCACGAGATAAATTTCTAGTGTGCAAGAGGTACTGGAGCCTGCGTGTGAATGCAAGACATACAAAGGTATATAAGATCCTGTAAGGAGAAGAGCCTATCTGGGGTGCAAGAGGTTCAAGAACCATTACAATACACTGTGATACCTCTGATATTGCATCATTGCCGTGTTTTATG
Organism: Unio delphinus; assembly: GCA_029339505.1. NCBI lineage: Eukaryota > Metazoa > Mollusca > Bivalvia > Unionida > Unionidae > Unio > Unio delphinus. The sequence continues at coordinate 14,404,351 of JAQISU010000110.1, forward strand.
TCACACAGTTGTTTTTGTTTCTCTTTTACAGGTCAGTTACAGTCTTTAGGCCGTGCCCTTCCTGCTTTGAAGGTGATTTCTCTCTCTAGTTGTAATGTGAATGATCAGACTGTGAACCAGTCCTTTGTTGTGCTAGAACCATCAGTTCTAGGAAGAACAACACTACTTCCACTTGTGATACACATATCTGGATAACATTAAAACATGGCTGACGTAGTTTCCAAATATCTGTGATTTTCCGAGAAACAGTTCAATATATATTTTGTGTGGATAATTGATTGTGTGGATAAATTATCAATTTATACCAAATAATTTGTGTATCTGGAAAGTACTTTTTCGTCCACATGATCAAAAAATCCATGGAAATGGTTTCTATATAATTATATTTTGTTGTGTATTAGCTAGGACATAATTATTTAAGATACTTTTTTAAAATATAGGTTATACATTTTGAAAAACAATGCAACATCCAAGATTATAACGCCGAAATTGGAGGAAAAAAAATGCAGAAAGGATGAGAGGTGCTGGTTACCTTGTCAATAAAGTTTCCCCAAAATAACTTTGAGTTTCATCTGTTACCATATTTGGATAATGCTCCATGTAGACATTTAAATTGAAAATCTTGAAAACCTCACCATAAAGAATAAAAGGGGCTGAAAAAATTCATGCTATCAAATTTTACATTTTTAAGATTTAATATTGGACCAAATAGGATATTCTTGCAAAATTAGTAATGCATATATTGTATATTTGTTACAAATAATTGTTTGTTAGTGACAAAAATCTGTGTGAATATGGTTTTGACTGTCTTTTCAAATTGGAGAAGAAATGTCATGACTGCAAATAAAAGAGAATTTCTAAATTTTCAGAACAATCAACAGATTTTAAAGCAATTTTTATGGATTAATCAGTGAAACCTTTCCTGATAATTACATAATAAAAGTTTTCTTGAGAATTATTCAATAAAGCTTTTCTTGGGAGACCTCATCTTCTACCAATAAATGTAAGGTTATTCAAGACAGCTCTCTCAGTTGCAGTCAATGCTTTATGTAAATATTGCATAGCTGTTCATAAAAAATATCGTTTTGAGAATTACACTCTCTAGAGTGAATGAGTGAAATAGCACAAAATTCCATGTGTTTTACCTTGTCTGGTGAGGTACCACAGGCATACATACCATCCCCTGGCAAGAATAAAATGTAAAAGAGTAATCCCAAAAAACTAAAGACTTATGTTGCATTTCAAAACACTGGAATGTTTTGCACACAAGTAGTACTAAGTACTAGGTTACTGATATGATTACAGTTTTATTTTTGTTAATAATACTTAACAGTCTTCCACAGTCAACATTATAATGGCAAAGAACCAATATTTCTTTCATAACCTGACAAAGTTGAGGAATTTTTTATCTTTCAGTTATTGAGTCTTTTGGTTGGGAAATAAGGTGCCATTGCACATCAGCTATGCATGAAGTACATTGTCAGGTAGAATGTCCACTTGATACTTCAGGAATTCTCCTCATTTATCAGCAGCCATTCCAGCAGCAAGGTGCATCAAATGACAGGCACAACCTGTTATGTACACTGATGGAGACAGTTTTAAAAACATAGAATGCAACTCCTTTATGAATTCAAGTCATCACTGATGCATTATCAGCTGAAAACCATATATAGTTCTGCCAACTTATGCTTGTTCAAAGCATTTTCAAGCAAATGAAAAATGTTTTCTCCAGTGGAATCGACTTTTAATTCTGGTAATGAAAGAAGAGCACTCTGACTTTATCCTTTCTGTTATCAAAGTATCTTACACAAACTGAGTACAACTTTTTGTCATCAAAATAACTACTTGAGTCTGTGGCAGTACTATACAGACCAATTTTCATAGCTTCTGCTATTTTAAGTGAAGTATCTTCAGCTAAACACCAAATAATATTAATTGATTTTGCTCTTGCACATGCATCTTTTCTGTAATTTTGAAATCAGCAAACATACATTTGAACAAAGGACAAATGTAGTCTTCTAGCGCTAGGGGTAGTCCATGTTCTGTTAAGAACTCGGTAAATAATACTAATGCATTTACAACATTCATGCCCACAATTGAGTTCTTCTGTAAAATGAAGTTACCTTAGTATTGGAGTTAGTAAGATGAGCTATTTCAACGTGTTTCTTTGTTTTCAAGTGATTTTCCACATCAGATTAACCACCATTACACACATTAAAATCCCTTTCACACAGCCTGCTACGGGTGTGAAGCTGTCCTAGAATGGAACTCTGTATTATGTCATTCGTGTATTCATCTTTTATTCTTTGGTGGAATCGGTTGTCTTTTTCTAATCCATCTAAGTAATTATTTGAACAACATTTATGCTCAAACACACACACCCACTAGAATAAAACTGACTTGACTTTTAGCACCAAAGACCTACAGACTGGTTTTGAACAAATATGAATTAGAACAAAGAATGAGAGCAAAGATTAAAAATTAGAAAACCTGTTTGTTTTCTTCTAAGCCATACAGCTGTTATAAATAGAATACAACGATAGTATGCAGAAAGTACATGCAGGTTTGTTATACGGTAGACATGACCTATCGATTGGTTCTATAAAAAACATGAACCATAACAAATGAAACAGAGGTCAAAAGTTTAAAAGTATAAACCAGCATGTTTCTTGGAAATAGGACAGCTGATATAAATAGAACATACTAATGCTGTATGGAAAGTTCATGAAAAGTCTACGGATGGTCATACTCATATGCCATAGTTACATTGAAGCTTTCTTTTTCTAGAATATGGTCAGTGGGATTAATGGGATTTTTGGGGAGGGGGATGTATCAAAAATACATAATCCATGTATGGTCACACTTAAGGTGCAATTTAGTGAGGAAAAAAAGCACAGTGATTAAGTCTAAAGCATAATTGTATGTACATTTATAGCGAAATAAAGTGTATTACAACCCCTCTTTCCCCAGGCTAATGCAGCACCTGAAGACTTTGTCCTAATAGTTAATGCAGATCTTAATCTGTTGAAACACTGATAACACTAGAGGCAAGGAAGAGATTTCTACGTTGTGATTGTTTGATAATGAGATTCCAAAATAGAATCCTGGAAAAACTGGAAGAGTAATACTGACATCAAAATAATCTTACAGTACAATTGAAAGAAAATACAAGTTTTGTATAGATGTATAGAAAAAATAAGCACAGTTGTATAAAAGGAATATGAGGAAAATGTATTTTTATTAGAATGGTTCTGTTCATAATTTAATATTGAGATCACATATTTATTCAGTTTGTTCTTGTTCTGCTTTTCCTTTCTTTCTTGGTATATCTCTTTTCTTTAATGTGGAAAAGAAGTAAGTTACCAGGTCCAACAAATCTTTTATTTTGCATTTTAGTATATCTTTTTGCTTGTTCCAGTTATGTTTTCCATACATGAGAAAAATCATTTGCTAGAATGACATCTTTTATATATAAAATTTGTTTGTATAAACATTATTCATAAATTTAGACAAGGATTTTACCTCTAGTAGAATAGACCAGAAAAGCTATTGCAATGGCCTTTCACCTTTAGTTTGGTGTCTGTCATCGATCAGCACAAGTTTGTTATTGCTACACCTCATAAACTAATGGAAGGATTGCCATTAAACTTAAGAAATTAAATTCATCCCAGGGTCTAGTAAATCATAAAAGAAAATGAAATTGTCACTTCAACACCTGAACAGATGGTTATTATATATGTATATTATATATGTATGTTGTTATTGCTAAAAGACATCTTATAATGTCTAGTTGGTCCTAAATGAAAATGATGCTGATCCTGATGTAACATTCCAATATGGCTGCCACAACCTGAAAATCTTGTTATTACTATTCATGAATGGATGGTCATAGGGATTTCACTAAATAGACTTCTTTTGATGTCTTGTTAGTCCTTTGTACAGGTAGTACCACTCAGATACCCAAAATGGTCACCACATTGGCCATATTAAAATTTCATTTGTGGCTACTTCTCTTGATTAAGATGGTTTTCACTAAAGACTCAGATACCCAATATGGCCACCATGTTCGTACTTACTTGGAAGATTTATCATATTGTAGTTATGAGTCTATGCTCTTAAAATGAGTAACAGAAAAGAGAAAGATAACAAGCTTTGTAAAATTTAATAAATAATTTATTTCCCTAGAATGCAAAGTAAAAATGAAAAAAAAGAACTTACAGTATTGCGATTTAAAACCCAGAAGAATCCAAGAACTGCAGACACAAGTTCTAGTACAATTTACATATAAATCCTCATGAAGTTCCAAAACTGAAGGCAATGATGTGTCTGTTGTAGCTATTAGAGTATTGATGTGTCAACAGTCTTTTGTTGAATCACAGTAATATAATTCAAGGTTTGATTTCAGTACAAATTCAAGTTTATGTCTTTATCCACAAATTTTATCAGAGCACTTTTGTATTTCCAGAGAAAATAATAAGTTGATTTTAATAATTTGAAGAAAATACAATTCAGCCCAACTGGTCACAACATATTACAATTTAAAAGTGTTCGATGTTAAGCCATGCATGACCATGCCCTCGCAATCACAAGATTATATAGTTTTCTACTTGACCTCAGGTCACAATTAGCATTTTCTAACAAAAACTATTAACTAATGGAAAGTAACCTTCTATAATGATCTAATCTTTACAAAATCAAAACCAGTTATAATACCTGGATTACACATGGAACGATTATGATTATGTATAATTCACTTAGGAAACAAAGATAATGATGAAGAGTTTGTATAGCACCTAATCTTTAGAAGCTCTAAGCACTTTATAACATATATAATGATATAACTACCAAAGATAAACAAAAAAGCAAAACACCATGAAATTAGAAAACAAAAAATATAAAATAAAAAACAAAAATGCTGCATACATTTAAGGTAAGAAACATTATTAGGTCTTTAAATTTGTTCTTGCAGTTGAAACAGGTGAGTTTTAAGAGCACTCTTGAAAGGGATCACTGTCTTTTTGTCAGATTTCAATGGGCAATTCATTCCACATTGCTGGTCCCTGGTATGCTAAAGAACGTTGTCCATATGACTTCGTTTTCATAGTGGGAACAATGAGTATATGATTGTCATAAGAAGAAACTCCAAAACTTTGACTCAAATCAGCATATTTACCTCTTCTATTAATAATGATCCTGATATTAGGCCCATACACAGAGAATAAATTAGCTATGGGTTAGTTGTTCACAGTGAATAAAAAAAAATCAATCGGGTCAAGCAGAAATTATTTCAATTTTGTGCAAGGTCAAGTCCAGCACATACTGTTACATTACAATAGCATGCAATTATATATATATAACAACAAAACAAAGAATTAAATTATACATAAGAATGTCTAGTTAGTCCTTATTAAAATGTTAATGATTTAATAGCCAAAATAGCCACCATCACATCTATCTTGAAAATCTTATCACTACTCCTGACTAAACAGATTGACTTATGAAAATGGAGTGTCTCTAACAGATTTCTTGTGATGTATGATGTCTGGTTGGTCCTTAATACAATGGTACTGATCTGGCATCAGTATGGTCACTATAGCATCCATCTTGAAAATCTTTTCACTATTCCTCATAAACAGATGGCCATGAACATAGGGTTTTCACAAAAAGAATTTCAGTGACTTGTGATCCTAAATAAAACTGATTCTAATATGATGGCTGCTATGCTAACAATAGGATTCATCTTGAAAATCTTGATATCACTACGTTTTCTGAATGTGTGGTCATATGGTTATGAAACAACCAAACCCCCATGTCAGAACATTGAAGCAACCAATCCATTGTATTTCCTATGCCAAGACATTGAAACAACAAATTGTATGTGTCAAGACATGGAAACAACCAATCTCCTGTGTCAAGACTTAGAAACAACCAGCTTCCTGTGTCAAAATATGGAAACGACTAATATTCTGTGTTAGACATGGAAACAACCAATCTCCTGTGCCAGGGCATGGAAGCAACCAATCTCCAGTGTCATGACTTAGAAACAACCAGCTTCCTGTGTCAGGATATGGAAATGACTAATATTCTGTGTTAGACATGGAAACAACCAAGCTCCTGTGTCAAAACATTGAAACAACCAATCCACTGAATCTCCTATGCTAGGACATTGAAACAACAAATTGTATTTGTCAAGACATGGAAACAACCAATCTCCTGTGTCAAGACTTAGAAACAACCAGCTCCCTGTGTTAAGATATTGGAAACAACCAATTTCCTGTGTCAGGACATTGAAGCAACCGATCACATGTGTCAAGACTTAGAAACAACCAGCTTCCTGTGTCAAGATATGGAAATGACTAATATTCTGTGTTAGACATGGAAACAACCAAGCTCCTGTGTCAAAACATTGAAACAACCAATCCACTGAATCTCCTATGCTAGGACATTGAAACAACAAATTGTATGTGTCAAGACATGGAAACAACCAATCTCCTGTGTCAAGACTTAGAAACAACCAGCTTCCTGTGTCAAGATATGGAAATGACTAATATTCTGTGTTAGACGTGGAAACAACCAATCTCCTGTGTCAGATATAGAATCAACCAATTGCCTTGTGTCAAGACATTGAAACAACCAATCTCCTGTGATGAGAAGAATCACATTATATTTGCTTAATTAATTTAATTTACCTAATGTGTTTTTCCTAGTTGATCATTTCAGTTTTTGTTATTGTTGAACATTGCTAAAACTATATACATTTTTACTGTTTTAAAATTGAATAAACAGAAATGGGCATGTAATTGCACTGTTGAATGATTGGTATAGTAATTCATCAAATAAATTAATATTTGTTCAAACACTACATTAATACTTTTCATATTGCAGAATGAGTTGACTTTGTAAATGAACATGGTTCAGAGATGAATGCATAATTTCTTACCTGCCTTTATGCAGTTTGTTTTCATGGCATTATGTTCATTTTGTTATGTGTCTATGTTGATTGTTTTATGACTCTGTGCATAATTTGTATGGCACTATGATGACATTTTATATTAGCTAGTTGATTTTTTTATGGTTCTATCCTGAATTTTTATTATAGCTAGTTGATTTTTGTATTGTTCTATCCTGAATTTTTATTATAGCTAGTTGATTTTTGTATTGTTCTATCCTGAATTTTTATTATAGCTAGTTGATTTTTGTATTGTTCTATCCTTAATTTTTATTATAGCTAGTTGATTTTCTTATGGATCTATCTTGAATTTTGATTATTGCTAGTTGATTTTTGTATGGTTTTGTCCTGAATTGTTATTGTAGCTAGTTGAATTTTTTCATGGCTCTATCCTGAATGTTTATTATAGCTAGTTGATTTTTTCATGGTTCTGTCCTGAATTGTTATTATAGCTAGTTGATTTTTTCATGGTTCTGTCTTGAATTTGATTGTGGCTCTATGCTGAATATGTTATTACTCTTGTGTGCTATTGTGAAATCCTAGCATGTATGCACAGTACATGATCAGCTCTCCAAAGTTCCTAAACATAGTAGTTTCATTGATTGGTCAGTTATCCAAAGTTCCAAAACATAGGAGTTTCATTGATTCCACAAACATATTTTACGTTTATTTCCTTGTTTCATTGTATCTAAAATTATATTTTCTTGGACCTTTATGCTGAGAAAAATATTACTTCAGTATAATTGATTATACAGTAATCTTGTTATTAAGATAGTTATATTACTGCAAGATATTGCTTATGCAGTAAACTTACTTTGAATGTTTCTCAGAAGTTTATATACTTCCATAACATACCTTTTTCAGTGTGTGCACATTACCATATTTATATTATTAACTTCTATTTCCATCTGTCTTTCAAACTGTTCAAGGTATTTCAACTAAAGTTGGGATACAAGACAAGCAAATTGTGTAGATATGCCATTTTGATATTTAGAATATAATTAATTCTGTCTTTTTTTTGTGTTACCATGAGGATATAGTCTAGCATAAGTAGTGTGTAAATAGAGCGAACTGGACCATAGGGATCTAAGATAAAGATGAAGTAAGAATTGAGTACTGGGGCATCAGCTTCTTTCAGTGTCTTTACATAGCTAAGGGATATCTTGTCTCTGTACATCTCTTGCTGAGGTAATTTCCAGTAATAGTGGTGGTGTTGGACAAACATCACTTTGGAACCTTACATTATAATCTGGCAATAAACTATGTTTTCTCCAACAGCAGAAACGTGAGAGATGTATGAACTGGGAAAATGGCAGTCTTCCTGAAGACAAAAGATATTTGTGACTTAATGATTGACACTCATTTTTTAAGAACACTTTTCACTAACCAGTCATATAGTCAGAATGTATTTATTCTTTTTAAATCTCTACCTGTTGTAAAGAGATATGTTTTGTAGTTTATGGTTCATTTCACTTTTGAATGTTTTTTTTTCCCAAAATTGTTTTCTTGAAAATCTGATAATCCAACCGATAGTTCAGTAAAGTTATATTTATTACATGCATTAAAAATGTGGTCCAATATATTACCTCTCCTTCATCAGTTGGGAATTTATGTTTTTTATATTTTTATTTCTTTATGTTGTCAAACACCTGCACCTCGGATGTGATTAAAGTGTGGCCAGCAACAAATATAATTTCCAGAAAACTACATTTTGAGTTCTTTGTTCCACTGAATAAAAATATATTAGATACATTTATTTACATTATTTGGTGATATTTTTTGTTATTTGTAATCTGATATAAAATGTCAAGTTATAAGTTTGTTAAGGGTATCTACCACCAACTATCCCAAAAATTAGAGGTTAATAGAATTTAAATGAATGTGTTACTGATGAGATTAGCAAATTTGGACACGTCAGGAATGTCCCAGAAAAACTTTGTAAGCCATTTAAAAAAAAAAATTCTAAACCAATGTAGAGTTGTGTTCATTGTTCTCCTTTAGAGACTGTCATAACAGATCTGGCTTGCTGCACATGTGTTTTCTCCTTGGTCATTGTTTAAACATTTTAACAGGATAGACACAGGTGCATAGTTATCACTGAGGATCAAACCAGGACCTCACTCAGACAGAGTCATGCCTCAGTCAAACAAAGTGAAGCCTTTCACACAAAGTCTTGACTGAAATGGTCCAGCCAAGCTGGCCACACTTGAGGTATAATGATCATTACCATCCATGCATCTGACTGTCCCGTTTTCTTTCCACATTTTGGTTTGGGCAGCATTACTTTACTAGCATTCAATTGGATTTCAATCAACTTTGTTATGCAACTTTATTGAGACTGGATTGGTTAGACTATATTTTGCCTTCATGTTAGTGCCCACTTACTCTGAGATTCAACAAATCTATATATTACAACATTCTTATAGCTGTCCTATTCAGAGCAACATAATGATTCATATAAAATATATATTTGTTACACATCTTGAATCTTCAGAGTTATTATATCACATTTATGCAGGGTATATGATGCTCGTTTTCCTCGTAATTTTTGTACTGTAGAGTCTATACTTGGTCTCAAAAGTGATTTAATCGGAATCCTGTTAGTTAGAATTTGTGTAGAGCCACATACCTAAGCATAAGAAGAGTTTATCCAGGAAGTAATGTGATCCCTGACATATGTTTATAGTGCAGCCTCTCAATAAATGCCAGTGAACTTTTGACATGAACTTCACCATGAAGTAATCTTTGAAGGTATTTTAGATTAGCATATGATTTGTATTGATTGGCATACAATTGAAAGGTCAGTACAGAGAAATAAATGTAGAGAACATATAGTAAAATTAATTGTGGTGTATGTACATGAAGAAAGAGTAGTACACAGACAGTTGTGTTTGAGCACACTTGATTATTTAAGAAATGCTGGTTGAAAAGGTTTATTGATGATTAATGTGTTGAGCATTAAGTCGAGAGTGACATATAACATCAACATATGGATCAGTCATTTATGTAAAAGATGTCAAGAATAAAAATATTTTTTTAAAAAATCCTAGAATTGATAACTGTACTATCTAGAGTTTAGTTATCAAGTGGACTGTTTTTTGTTATAAATTGGGACAAGGTAGGCTTACTTGAGTCTGGTTGGGAAAATCTTCTGGTCAAGGCCTTGTATAGGTTTGTCAGTGATTGATTTCCACATTTTACTAGTTTTGGATGAATTAAGATCTAGGCATTTCAATGCTAATATATTATATTGCTTCACTGACATAAAGTTGTGGGTCATATTCAAGTTCTCTTATTGAATATGTGTGATAGGTTGTCCATGTTAGATTAGGTAGGTTTTGCATGTGTCTTTAGAGGTTTCTGAGTGGCCGAGTGATCTAAAGCGCTGTCCATTAGAAATCACTGCCTCTCACCTATGTCTGTGTGGGTTCGAGTCTCAGACCAATATGGGTATGTGAAAAAGCTTGCCAGTAGCTTCTCATGGGGTAAGGGTTTTCCCAGGTTCTTCCTCCATCATTAATAATGGCTGCCATGTATATCCAATCTCATAATACTGTAAAACTCATTGTATGGAAGTCACTAACAAAGGTGTTAACATTTCTGTAGTTAATGTACATACAGTATATACTGCTGCTTATAAGTCAAGCAGAACTGCAAACAACAAAGATCCTGATCTGCTGTACCATAATACAGCTACATATCATGGTCAGTGTTGTTTCTTCTACTGATTACACCTCTCAAATTGCACAGACCCAGGATTGCTGGCACATTATGCAGATCATGATACCTTGTTTCTTCTACTGATTACACCTCTCAAATTGCACAGACATGCTGGCACATTATACAGATCATGATGTACCTTGTTTCTTCTACTGATTACACCTATCAAATTGCACAGACCCAGGATTGCTGGCACATTATGCAGATCATGATACCTTGTTTCTTCTACTGATTACACCTCTCAAATTGCACAGGCATGCTGGCACATTATGTAGATCATGATGCACCTTGGTTCTTCTACTGATTACACCTCTCAAATTGCACAGACCCAGGATTGCTGGCACATTATGCAGATCATGATGTACCTTGTTTCTTCTACTGATTACACCTATCAAATTGCACAGACCCAGGATTGCTGGCACATTATACAGATCATGATGTACCTTGTTTCTTCTACTGATTACACCTATCAAATTGCACAGACCCAGGCATGCTGGCACATTATGTAGATCATGATGCACCTTGGTTCTTCTACTGATTACACCTCTCAAATTGCACAGACATGCTGGCACATTATACAGATCATGATGTACCTTGTTTCTTCTACTGATTACACCTCTCAAATTGCACAGACATGCTGGCACATTATGCAGATCATGATACCTTGTTTCTTCTACTGATTACACCTCTCAAATTGCACAGACCCAGGATTGCTGGCACATTATGCAGATCATGATGTACCTTGTTTCTTCTACTGATTACACCTCTCAAATTGCACAGACATGCTGGCACATTATACAGATCATGATGTACCTTGTTTCTTCTACTGATTACACCTATCAAATTGCACAGACCCAGGATTGCTGGCACATTATGCAGATCATGATGTACCTTGTTTCTTCTACTGATTACACCTCTCAAATTGCACAGACCCAGGATTGCTGGCACATTATACAGATCATGATGTACTTTGTTTCTTCTACTGATTACACCTCTCAAATTGCACAGACCCAGGCATGCTGGCACATTATACAGATCAGGATATACCTTGTTTCTTCTACTGATTACACCTCTCAAATTGCACAGACCCAGGATTGCTGGCACATTATGCAGATCATGATGTACCTTGTTTCTTCTACTGATTACACCTCTCAAATTGCACAGACATGCTGGCACATTATACAGATCATGATGTACCTTGTTTCTTCTACTGATTACACCTCTCAAATTGCACAGACATGCTGGCACATTATGCAGATCATGATGTACCTTGTTTCTTCTACTGATTACACCTCTCAAATTGCACAGACCCAGGATTGCTGGCACATTATGCAGATCATGATGTACCTTGTTTCTTCTACTGATTACACCTCTCAAATTGCACAGACCCAGGCATGCTGGCACATTATACAGATCATGATGTACCTTGTTTCTTCTACTGATTACACCTCTCAAATTGCACAGACCCAGGATTGCTGGTACATTATGCAGATCATGATACCTTGTTTCTTCTACTGATTACACCTCTCAAATTGCACAGACATGCTGGCACATTATACAGATCATGATGTACCTTGTTTCTTCTACTGATTACACCTATCAAATTGCACAGACCCAGGATTGCTGGCACATTATGCAGATCATGATGTACCTTGTTTCTTCTACTGATTACACCTCTCAAATTGCACAGACCCAGGCATGCTGGCACATTATACAGATCATGATGCACCTTGGTTCTTCTACTGATTACACCTCTCAAATTGCACAGACCCAGGATTGCTGGCACATTATGCAGATCATGATGCACCTTGTTTCTTCTACTGATTACACCTCTCAAATTGCACAGACCCAGGATTGCTGGCACATTATGCAGATCATGATGTACCTTGTTTCATCTACTGATTACACCTCTCAAATTGCACAGACCCAGGATTGCTGGCACATTATGCAGATCATGATACCTTCGTTCTTCTACTGATTACACCTCTCAAATTGCACAGACATGCTGGCACATTATACAGATCATGATGTACCTTGTTTCTTCTACTGATTACACCTCTCAAATTGCACAGACCCAGGATTGCTGGCACATTATGCAGATCATGATGTACCTTGTTTCTTCTACTGATTACACCTCTCAAATTGCACAGACCCAGGCATGCTGGCACATTATGTAGATCATGATGCACCTTGGTTCTTCTACTGATTACACCTCTCAAATTGCACAGACCCAGGATTGCTGGCACATTATGCAGATCATGATGTACCTTGTTTCTTCTACTGATTACACCTCTCAAATTGCACAGACCCAGGATTGCTGGTACATTATGCAGATCATGATACCTTGTTTCTTCTACTGATTACACCTCTCAAATTGCACAGACATGCTGGCACATTATACAGATCATGATGTACCTTGTTTCTTCTACTGATTACACCTCTCAAATTGCACAGACCCAGGATTGCTGGCACATTATGCAGATCATGATGTACCTTGTTTCTTCTACTGATTACACCTCTCAAATTGCACAGACCCAGGATTGCTGGCACATTATGCAGATCATGATACCTTGTTTCTTCTACTGATTACACCTCTCAAATTGCACAGACATGCTGGCACATTATACAGATCATGATGTACCTTGTTTCTTCTACTGATTACACCTCTCAAATTGCACAGACCCAGGATTGCTGGCACATTATGCAGATCATGATGTACCTTGTTTCTTCTACTGATTACACCTCTCAAATTGCACAGACATGCTGGCACATTATACAGATCATGATGTACCTTGTTTCTTCTACTGATTACACCTCTCAAATTGCACAGACCCAGGATTGCTGGCACATTATGCAGATCATGATGTACCTTGTTTCTTCTACTGATTACACCTCTCAAATTGCACAGACCCAGGCATGCTGGCACATTATGTAGATCATGATGCACCTTGGTTCTTCTACTGATTACACCTCTCAAATTGCACAGACCCAGGATTGCTGGCACATTATGCAGATCATGATGTACCTTGTTTCTTCTACTGATTACACCTCTCAAATTGCACAGACCCAGGATTGCTGGTACATTATGCAGATCATGATACCTTGTTTCTTCTACTGATTACACCTCTCAAATTGCACAGACATGCTGGCACATTATACAGATCATGATGTACCTTGTTTCTTCTACTGATTACACCTCTCAAATTGCACAGACCCAGGATTGCTGGCACATTATGCAGATCATGATGTACCTTGTTTCTTCTACTGATTACACCTCTCAAATTGCACAGACCCAGGATTGCTGGCACATTATGCAGATCATGATACCTTGTTTCTTCTACTGATTACACCTCTCAAATTGCACAGACATGCTGGCACATTATACAGATCATGATGTACCTTGTTTCTTCTACTGATTACACCTCTCAAATTGCACAGACCCAGGATTGCTGGCACGTTATGCAGATCATGATGTACCTTGTTTCTTCTACTGATTACACCTCTCAAATTGCACAGACCCAGGCATGCTGGCACATTATGTAGATCATGATGCACCTTGGTTCTTCTACTGATTACACCTCTCAAATTGCACAGACCCAGGATTGCTGGCACATTATGCAGATCATGATGTACCTTGTTTCTTCTACTGATTACACCTCTCAAATTGCACAGACCCAGGATTGCTGGTACATTATGCAGATCATGATACCTTGTTTCTTCTACTGATTACACCTCTCAAATTGCACAGACATGCTGGCACATTATACAGATCATGATGTACCTTGTTTCTTCTACTGATTACACCTCTCAAATTGCACAGACCCAGGATTGCTGGCACATTATGCAGATCATGATGTACCTTGTTTCTTCTACTGATTACACCTCTCAAATTGCACAGACCCAGGATTGCTGGCACATTATGCAGATCATGATACCTTGTTTCTTCTACTGATTACACCTCTCAAATTGCACAGACATGCTGGCACATTATACAGATCATGATGTACCTTGTTTCTTCTACTGATTACACCTCTCAAATTGCACAGACCCAGGATTGCTGGCACATTATACAGATCATGATGTACCTTGTTTCTTCTACTGATTACACCTCTCAAATTGCACAGACCCAGGATTGCTGGCACATTATGCAGATCATGATGCACCTTGTTTCTTCTACTGATTACACCTCTCAAATTGCACAGACATGCTGGCACATTATACAGATCATGATGTACCTTGTTTCTTCTACTGATTACACCTCTCAAATTGCACAGACATGCTGGCACATTATACAGATCATGATGCACCTTGTTTCTTCTACTGATTACACCTCTCAAATTGCACAGACATGCTGGCACATTATGCAGATCATGATACCTTGTTTCTTCTACTGATTACACCTCTCAAATTGCACAGACATGCTGGCACATTATACAGATCATGATGTACCTTGTTTCTTCTACTGATTACACCTCTCAAATTGCACAGACCCAGGATTGCTGGCACATTATGCAGATCATGATGTACCTTGTTTCTTCTACTGATTACACCTCTCAAATTGCACAGACATGCTGGCACATTATACAGATCATGATGTACCTTGTTTCTTCTACTGATTACACCTATCAAATTGCACAGACCCAGGATTGCTGGCACATTATGCAGATCATGATCTGTACAGTTTGTAGTTGACATGACTTATAAGCAGGAGTAGTATAGAGAAGGGGGTTATGAGTACAGTTTTCTTTTTCCATCCAAAATAGCTTTTTTGGCCATTTTAAGCCCTGTATGGTTAACATTAAATGACCCTTGTATAGTCCCTGAATTGTTAAGGAATTAAGTATCAGGACATTAAAATAACACTTCTATTAACCGTATTTTTCTTAATCACATCAAAAATTTATTTTAATGTTAAAAATATTACAGTGCAATTGCTAGCTTTCTTTTTATATATTACTAAAATTAGTTAAGAAGGCTTATTACAAATACATAAAAATCTGAATAAATAGTATAATAACACTTTTGATGACAATATTTTTTTAAACACATCTCAAAATAATTTTTATTGTTGGTGATGAACACATTCTATTTTTTAAATAAGACTTTTATCATATTAATCCTTCCAAAAATTGTTTAAAAATAGTAACAGATCATTGTAGTAACTCTCTTACTAACAATAATTTTTTTAAACTCTTCTAAAAATAATTTTGCTTGCTGACTATGAGCACAATTTCATAATTTCTATCTAAATAGTATCAATATTTGTAATAATGCTTCTATTTACAATATTACTTATAAATTCATCTCAAATTAATTCTGTTTGTTGGCTTTGAGAACATTTTAATAACTTATATCAAACAATGCTTTTTCATCTTTTTAAGCCTTCTATGGACAAAGGTTTTTATTGCAAGCATGTTAAATTTTAATTAAATGAGATAATAAAACCAAAAATGTCATCATGTTTTTAAGAAATTATATTTAAGGATTCACAGCTTTTTTTAAAAATAACTTGATATTCAGAATTTTATTGATTAATATGTTTTATTCGAACTCCAAAAAGGATTGCTGTATTCCAGTATAAAACAATAGCATCTAAAGTAATTGGATTAATATAGATGACATTAATATTTATTGTAAAGAATATTTACAAGCATCTGACAGTTCAATTTTTGTCATTTTTAAAAAGACGGATATAGATTAAAATGGACTGTTAAAAGATTCTAACAACATATTTGATTATGTGATAAATAACCTTTCAGAAGCAAATAAAGAAACAATACAATCTTTAATTAAATTTACACCTGAACAATTTGACAATTTAGGAATTATACAAGGGTCATTTAAGGAACCCTCAATTGAGGGCTTTAAATGGCCCAAAAAGCTATTTTGGATGGAAAATGAAGACTGCTCATAACCCCCTTATCATTACAACTGCAAATACAAAATGACACCACTTTCTAGTTACTAAAACAACATTTAAATGAGAGTTTGTCTTGATTTTTAAAACAGGTTTCTCAACAAATTGTATTTAACAAAAAAATATCTAAAATACCAATAAGGGACTGACATTTGTTTTTGGCCTTAACAGTCAAACAATTTAGGTCTCCTAGCAGTATTGAATTAACGTAATGGATTCTGAATTTATTTAAGAAAGAATACAGTCCTTAGTTTATGTAATGTCTAGCATATTTGGAGGCTAGGAGCCATTTATGTTTTGGAATGGTTATTTCCTTACATATACTCTCAATATGCTCTGGTTTGAGGTCCAACCTTCTGGCTGCTACTTTTGATTGATCACCCAGTGTGATGTGGTCTTTCTGGAACTTACAGTTGCTGTGAGCTAAAGTTGTTGTGGAAGGAAGAATCTGCTTTACTTTCAGCTATTGCCTAGAAATCAACAATTTTTGGTAGGTCTCAAACAGATAAATATGACAGGCAAATCCAGCTATTGCCTAGAAATCAAAAATTTTTGGTAGGTCTCAAACAGATAAATATGACAGGCAAATCCAGCTATTGCGAAGAAATCAAAAATTTTTGGTAGGTCTCAAACAGATAAATATGACAGGCAAATGCAGCTATTGTCTAGAAATCAACAATTTTTGGTAGGTCTCAAACAGATAAATATGACAGGCAAATCCAGCTATTGCCTAGAAATCAACAATTTTTAGGTAGGTCTCAAACATATAACAGGCAAATCCAGCTTATCACAATGAAGGCAACCTGGTTGAACTTTAATGACGTAGGTATTGACTGATAACAGAATGACTCATCACCCAGTGTCTTCACTCTAAAGAATATCACAGAAATGACATTTATCTCAAACAGGTGCCACATCCTCACTCCCATTAATAATCCTGAACAGTTGTATTAACTGAGCCGGTGTTTTAATCAGAAAAGACATCTTAGCAGAATCACAAAAACTTTCTCAGAATGAAATCCTTGCAGGTCTGAGGCTATTAAAGCTCAACAACACATATAATGTACCTACCATGACTGTCACAAAATAAAAAATATAAAAAGATCTTCCTATATCTCTACAATCTGGAATCTAATCATTGCTTTCAAGCTTAACCTTGATAGTCTAACTGACAATATACAACAGACCAATTAAAGCACTAACAATATGGTGGACTCCAGTGACTGATCAAGTATAAAATCATTGTGGTTCATGTGATATCCAAATCACAAAATAATCAAAAACTGATAAAAGAATAAATACAATAACACCTAAATTCTACAAATAAAATCATTGCATGAAGTTGATGTCTCAATTTCCACCTGAGTTACCTAAAAATCAAAAGAGAGAATAAACATTATATCAGTTGTAGTTCTCAGCTTGCATCAACTAAAGCATTGCTTCATCAGTTTTGGAGTGCCTTGCAGCTCTGTTGACTCCACCTGCATGACAGTATCAGGTCCTCCTTAAACTGATCATTCAACCACCAAGAGCACATAAAAGCTGTCCACTCTAACACCATGATATTGTGTATTTGCATTATTGCTTCAACTCAAATCCTGCCACTAAGAATATATAAGTGTCTGTGTGGTAAGATTGTCTACTTTCATGTATATACCTGGTTACTTGTGGATTTAAGGGGTTGACTATCAATATGAATGTAAAAAATTCACCTGAGGCATGAATTGATTCATACAATCCATATGTAATGAACCTAATTTTTAACATGTGCCAAAATCTCTTGAATCTCTGAGCTGTTATGTAATCACTATACAGGATTTTTAATATCCTTGCTTTTTACTGCAGAAGTGTTTGTGTTGTTTGGATTTTTAATGTAGCTTGAACAATTTTAGTCCTATTGCTACAGTGTCACAGTGTGGCAGTTAATAATGATGACTAGAACTGGGGCATCATGCTGCAGACATGTAGCATCATGTCCCACCCATTTACAGTATCCTAATATCAGACCGACCAGTCCTAACACCAGACTGACCAGTCCTAACACAAAGCTATTTATTCTGAGTCTTTTGTATGACTCAGCTAGGGTGAGCCTGTGACCTCCCACATTCAAGATAGTATTGTATACCAAACCACCCAAACCTCTTGATGTTTCTTCCTCTAAAGATAACACTCGAATATCGTAATTAAAATTATGTAGCTCAGATTCTTTTGACTCAGTGAGCTCAGCTTTTGATTGGTTGGTGCATGATTAATGACAGATTATCATTTAGAATCCCAGCAATTTGACTGGCTAACAGGAAATAACAGTTGCAGTTTTTAAAAAAAAATTGACAATTAGATAAAGATTGACTAGACTGGGATGCGAACGCAACTGAACACATCATCTGAATAAAATCTTGCATTGGAGGTATAACCAGATTCCTGGTTGTTCAGCATATCTCCTTTTTTTTTGTAGTATAACTCTTAATTATTGCTATTCTTAGATTTAAATTGATTTTTCTTACTGATGACTGTGTTAATTATGATTGGACTAAAGACAGACTTTGGGTTACTCACTTATTTTTTTATTTATTTAAGGTAATTAAAAGTTGATGTCCAGATATATTTATTATACCCCAAAGACTGATGCAGTAAGTGAGACAATATATATGAGTTGACTTAATAGATTTCATTGAGTCACAAATTGAATGTCCAACATTGGTAACAGCTCCTTCTTGCATGCAGTGTTGTTAGGAATTTAAGATTCATAAAAACTAACTACTGAAACTTGCATAAAATGGAGATCATTGTCAATTCCCCTATTCAAAATGTCTCTATTTCCAAAATGCCTCCTTCAAAACTGTATTAATTTTCCTGCATACACATAGTAAGATTTGACCCATGAGTTTGAGTGTATGATGTGCAATCTATGACCTGTAACCTGGTTTTGTCGAGTTACATTTTCATCATATACTGTGTCTATAAAATCACTATACGACCCATACCCTGTAGGACGTTGCTTATGCCTGATGAATGTAGTAACATGTTAAAGCAGCTCAAACAATAGTTGCTATATGGTACCAAGTAAATTTACAGAAATATTTAAAAAATGAAGAATTACCATATATACTTGCTTATAAAGTCAAATCAAACTTCAAGAACAAAGATCTTGATCTGCTATAACATAGTGTGCCTGCAGACCAGGGTTTATTTTTGTTCTATAGTGCATTCTGTGAAGCAAGATCTGGGTGTGTGCATTTTGAAGTTGGGCTTACAAGTGAGTATATATGGTACACAAAACATTAGGAAGGTAAACCCTTCCAAATAATTCTGAACATTAAAAGTTAAAATATTAAAATTCTTTAAAAGGTATATGGATTAAAAGATAATGGTAAAATCCTTAAAGCATAGTCAAAATTTGGTCTTTAAACTTAATTCACTCAAAGGGACCAAGATTTATCTGGTAATACATCATTATACAATTTCTTATCAGGTTCATATCAAACTACTTTCTGACAGATGTAATACATGATGATTTCATCCTTATGATAAGCATTTTCAAAACTTTCTCTATGAGAATATAATTTAAAAACTATGAATTTACACTTTATTTCATATAAGTCAAGTCAAACTGCAAACAAGAAAGATCCTGAGCTGCCATGGCATAATGTGCCTACAGATCAGCATCTATGTTGTTTGTTTGACTGATTGCTCCTAACAAATTTCACAGATCCAGACCTGCCAGTTTTCAGTTAGACTTGTAAGTCAGTCTATATGGTACTTTTTAATATGTTTAATTGTTGAGAACAACGTATAGTCTGTGCAAGTTGTTGTTCCACAACCAAAAGGAAGGATCAAAGAAGTCTTATCGGATGGCACATAAATACAATGCAAAGAATTAATTACATTATGAACCTGAACAATTCAAATGCTATTTAAGATGTAAGACACTTGTTTGTATGCATCATGCAAGACTTTTACATTTTCTTTCCTTTCCAGTAAGACAAGCTGCAAATTAAAAAAATTTCATACAATTTACTAGACTTGAAAACCCATAATACTAGCATATATGTCTTTGTTGTACCTTATATACATAGATAGGTTGTGTTCAGGCTGTAGATTTCTTACATACAAGAACTGTTGGTGATCAGGCATTGTTTTTTAAAATACGTACATACAAGGACACTTGGTGGTCAGACCGTCTTTTTTGTACTTAACATTTAAAGGACACTTGATGGTCAAGCTGTGGGTTTCTATACCTTACATGCAAGGACATTTGGTGGTCAGGCTGTGGATTTCTATATCTTAAAGAACTTTTGGTGATCAGTCTGTTTGTTTCTGTACCTTACATTCAAGGACTTTTGGTAGTCAGGTTGTGGTGTCATTATCTTATATCCAATGACAATTGGTGGTCAGTCTGTGGGTTTCTGTACCTGATATACAATGACACTTGGTGGTCAGGTTGTAGTTTCTATATGTTACATACAAGGACACTTGGTGGTCAGGCTATATGCTTCTGTACCTTATATACAATGACACTTGATCACCAGGCTTTGGGAGACAATGTTTTGAGTCTTTTTCATGAAACAATATTGCCCATATTTAAGACTTTCTAATAATAATATAAATGAGATGAAGTTGCAAGAATTGCTTTGAATGACAATGTTTTGATATTGTAATAACACTGAGGGTATACAGCCATCACTTTGATAATCTCAAAATCTACACTAAATTGGTATTGCAGTAATATTCTTTAAATGTAAATAGTCCTCTACCTCATTTATTGTATCCCCTCTCCCTACATCCTGTACCTTTAGGATCTGTATTTGTTACTTTCAAGTTAATTAAATATTTTGTGTATATATTATAGAGTTTAAATGCATATAAACACAATACTGGTCGGACAGTTTTAAATAAATCTTTTTTTTGTGTTGATTTAAGGTAACATCACAAATTGCACAAAAGTTTTAGGAAGATACAAACCATTAAAAAAATGTAAACATCTAGTCCTAAAAGATACAAAATAGGAAAAGATGTTTAAAATTTTTAAAGATATACTATATACAATACAAGATAAAAGTAATTTATTTTTAAAGGTACTGTATAACTATATAATAATAATAATAATAATAATAATAATAATAATAATAATAACGAGGACTTTGTATAGCACCTAATCTTATGAAGCTCTAAGCGCTTTACACCATCAATAATGATATGACTACACTACAGAACAACAAATGACAAAAACAATGAAATTGGAAAACATAAAAAAGTACTGAAAACATATAAGATACAACACATGATTAGGTCGCTAAGTTTGTCCCTGCAGTCAAAACAGGTGAGTCTTAAGAGCATTCTTAAAGGAGACCACGGTGTCTTTGTGTCTAATTTCAATGGGCAATTCGTTCCACGTCACTGGGCCATGGTGTGCAAACGAGCGTTGTCCATGACTTTGTTTTCACCTTGGGAATAATGAGTATATAATTATCAGAAGAAGAGCGTAAGGATCAAGCTGGTTTATACACATGGATGAGGCTGGATAGGTATGTTGGACTGGAGTCTGTCATTGAAACATAGCACAGAGAACAAATTTTGTGTTTGATTCTGTATCGAATTGATAGCCAATGTAGGGTACAGAGCAGTGGTGAGGTGTGCTCTGATCGAGGTACTCTAAAGATGATCCGTGCAGCTGTGTTTTGAACTTTTTGAAGTTTCTGGAGTAAAGATTGTGACGAACCAGACAGAATTGAGTTACAATAGTCCAGTCTTGAAAGTACTAATGAACACACAAGTGTTTTAGTGGCATCAACTGAAAGATATTTACGAATGGAACTGATGCGTCCCAATTCAAGATATGCAGCCTTGCATATGTTCATGACATGTTGGTGCAATGTGAGAGTACTGTCTAGAGTAATGCCTAGGTTCTATACTGACTATGAGAATTTAATGTTGGTGTTGCTAATATTTATTGCCTGAGGTAAAGGATGTGAATGAGAAAGTCTTTGTGTTGTGATCAGAATAGCCTCAGTTTTATCATCATTCATCTACAATGCAAGATCAAATACAATATACAATGCAAGATAAAAATAATTTTTGGGAAGGTATAATATATACAATACAAGATCAAGATAAGAAATAGAAATGGAACTAATATAAAAAATATAATATACAACACAAGATAAAGATATAAAAATAGAAAATGAAAAGATATAAATTTATTTAAAGGTATACTATATGCAATATAAGATAAAGGCAAAAAAGTATAAAGTCCTTAAAATATATGTGAAAATATTTACAACATCAACTACAGCAGCAACAACAACAACAACAATATTAATAATAACTGTAAAAAATGTTAAATCACAAATTTGTTTATATGAGAAAAAAATGAGTGAATACAATTTGTTTACAGATTGAAACTTTAGGGAATATGTGGCATACTCCGGATTAATTTGTTAATAGCGCATCAAATTGGAATTCCTTCGCTTATTTAACACTATTTATATGAATACAATATCCTCAGAGATTCAAGGGGTAGGTCTTATTAGTTTTCCAAACACGTGCTATTGTTATTGTTTGTATGTCACATGATGTCAACGTTGCTTTGGATACATCAAATGAGCACCTTACATACCGAATGCGGGAATAAACGTCGTCAAAATGGCGTCAATGGAAGCGAGAGCAATACATGTTGTTTGATAATTTTGCTTCTTGTTAGACTGTCAAGTTTTTATGACGCGGATTATTGTAAGTACTCTTTAAGTTGGTTATTGTGCAATTTTAGATCATTTTCTCTTTGGAGGGACAATAAAGACACCAAGTACAGGGCGAAATAATCGAACAGTAGGCGCATAGTGCAAGTCAGGGTTACTGTAAACTATAAATAGAGGTAGTAACAAACATTGAAGGGCCTACTATGCTAGAACGACATACCGTGTACACGGTGGAAAATTTAGCTTGGATTAAAAAATTCTATTTGATGCAAGTGTTTCACCCCTTGTAGTGTTTATAAGACGTAAATATAAATTGAATTTTTCTCTTTTTAACATTAGTTCGTACTTCACATTTCCTTCCTTTCGTTCAGTTTCATGTGCATAGTGTCGGAAGTAGGGGTGCCAATATTAGTAGTAGTAAGAAGGGTAGTTTGCTAAATTTAAAAATTACTTGTAGCAAAGAGAAAAAGGCAGTATGAAGCGAACTAGATAAATTTGGGTTTTAAAAAGTTAAACACACGCAGTTCCTTCTTTTTCGTGATGTGGCCAGTGCTTTTTGTTATTTGATAGATAAATAGCATTTTAATTGGTTTGTGCTTTTATTATTATTATTATTATTATTATTATTATTATTATTATTATTATTATTATTATTTTATAGTTTAACATATTGATTGAATTTTTCTCAGGTCTTGTCTATAAGTTGTGTTTTCTCACCAGTTTTAACCATCACTATGGTATTTTCTCTCCTGTATTAAACCATAACTATGATTTTTTTCTCAGCTGTATTTAATAATAACTATGAAATTATATTGTATAGTTATATTAGTGACCATAATCTCTTTCAAATGCTGAAATATTAACAAAGGACATGTTAAAGGGAGCTGGTTGTGTAATGTAAATATCTTGGCCTTTTATTTGTACATTACAAAAGTACCATTTAAATAACATTGCAATTACATCCTATGTGATATTTTGTGAAATAAAAACATGCATTTCCCACATTTCAAATGTGATAAATATTTTATGAATATTTGGCTTCTTTAGTTTAGTTCACACAAAAAATGTGCTAATAGTTACAATTAATAGTCAAAATAAGATATTAATAATGTTCCTTTTTGTACTGTGCATACTAAATTTTCTCTTTAGTTTTTTATTTGGTTATTTTGTCCACTCATGAGATATTTATTTATTATTTCAGAGACATAGTTAATTAGATAGTGTTAGAATCCCTCCTGAAGTTTAGAAGCAAAAGGACATGATGTAATTTGGAGGATTTAAGTTTTGTTTTCAAAATTTTTGATGACCACTGCTCAACGCTCAGAGCTTGTCATAAATTGGGACAAGATGGCAGGGGGAACATACCAATGCAGTGACTGCCACATGACTTTTAATACCCCAATGCTTCTGCAGAAGCATAAAGCAAAATTCTGTGTGGGGGCATCACTTGGAGACCCAGATGATCTAACACTTCGACATGGATTACGAGGATCTGTTTCACCTCCCAGAGGAGGTGGCATGCTAGATGATGATAGGGTAAGATTTACCATCAAATTTAGCATTATAGATTTAGACTTCAACAAGATGAGTTGACTTGATAGAAATGTAGAGTACCCCTCCTCTTATGCCGCAAGTGTCATCAGGTCACTGTTTTCATCTCTAGGGACTATATTTCACTTTTAAGATGAGTTCAACTGCAAACTACACAGACCCAGATCTGCCTTGCATTATGTGCTCGCAGATTTGGGTTTGTGCAGTTTGTTTGGAGTAAGCAGTAGATGAAACAACATTGACCCTGATCAGCATGCACATTATGCTAAGGCAGATCTGGATCTTTGTATTTTGTAGTTTCACTAGACTTATAAATGAATATATATATATGTGTACTGGTTATTATAATATTCTTCTGAATATTTCATATCAAATATTTAAAAAAAAAATGGAAGTATTTTATTGCTTCGACAACTGATGATAATTACTTCTAAACTTGTCAAATGTTGCATTTGCTTTTACTGACCTGTCATGTCATTGAAAGTGCCTTTCATACCCATTCCCCATAAATTGGGGGTGCAGTGACCACCATTTTTAAGCTCACAAGAGCATATATCAGTCAAGAAATATGTAGAAAAATACCATATTCAATTTCAACTTGTGTAAGGATTTTTGATTTTCCTTTTCTCTAAATATTTCTACACATGGAGTATCCATAAAATACTGAATGGTTGGTTGAATATTCCATTTAAAAGAAATACATTTTCTTGAGGCCGACTATATTTGAAAAACTAATGGATGTGTGTGGTGTAAATTTATATGTGTAAACATCTATCTATGGTCTATGTTTGATTATATGAAGAGTCTGTCTGTGAACTGTACAGTCTGAGATCTGCCATCACATAATGTACCAGCAGACAGATCTGGGTCTGTGCAGTTTGTTATGAGTAATCAGTAGAGAAAATAATATAGCCACTGATCTGCAGGTGCATTATACTATGGTGGATCAGGCTCTATGTTGTTTGCAGTTGGACTAGACTTATTACCAAATATCTATCTATCTATCTATCTATCTATCTATCTATCTATCTATCTATCTATCTATCTATCTGTCTGTCTGTCTGTCTGTCTGTCTGTCTGTCTGTCTGTCTGTCTGTCTATCTATCTATCTATCTATCTATCTATCTATCTATCTATCTATCTACCTACCTACCTACCTACCTACCTACCTACCTACCTACCCACCTCATGTTTGGCATATACTGTATTATAGGTGTGCCTCTGGAGAGAGAGGTAGATGTAAAGACTAAAGAGGAAAATTAAATATAGAGAATGAACATGGAAAAATGGATTCTTAAATCAGTTACAGTATGTTAGTTTTTTTCTCTTAGGTATGAGAAAGAAGCATTGGTTTTCTCAGAGTTAACATTAGTTTTTCCATTTCCCAGATGAAGTAATATTATATTATGATTGGTCCCTTTTATAATTATCATGTTTATTAACACGTGCCATATGTTGTAGCTGGGTTGTAAGGCTTGGTCAAAGTACAATACTGGACATGGCTAGATCCCTGGGCTTGCATAAGGTACAACACTGTACATAGCTTGGTTGTAAATGTCCCCTGAGCTTGCATAGAGTACAACACCTGACAATATTGCTAATTTTTAAAAATTCTTACAACAATGAAAGAACTGTACATAGCAGTAACATTAAATTTAACCTGAAAAATTAAATTATTAGCATCAAAATAGGATAATTCTTCATATATAATTAGTCAATACCATTCATTTGTTAACAGAACCCCAGGCTGTTACAGTGTTGTGTGCAATTTTTGGCCCCTTGTGTCCCATTTCATGGACCCTGTGCACCCGATGCCTTTGCTATGTTGACTATTACAAGAAATGCAAACAGTTATTTGTGCCTCAGAAATTATGTATGTCCCCTAGATTTGGTTCACACGATGAGGGCACATTTTCTTTAGCACACTTGATTCAGGCTGTTAAAAATTTAAGATATGAATTTAATACTAATTGAGTTTATAATTTTGTAGTTTTTATTGTTTTCTATTTATTTTCTTAAAAGACAACTTTCACTTTTAGGAGTAAAAAAATTGTTTCAAGAAATAGTTTGATAAATTTTAAACCTTATTATTCTGAAGGATTGAGTACTATTGACTTATTTAAAAAATCCTAGTACATTCCACATGTACATTACTAGAGCTGAAGTATAATCAATTTTCGCATGGTCAGATCTGAATGAATTGAAATGCAAAGATGATCTCACTTATACAAGTTAGAACTCTACCTTTTCCTTACAATTTTACCAGAAAGAGTTTATTGTGCTGCAAGCTTCTAAAGTAGAAAGACCACCATTTATATTTCTGTTCCCCATGTATACGTATCATTAGTCCTTTTGGAAAGCTATGAATAGCTTTTTAAAGTGATGGTTAATATATTTACATACATTTTACCTATGTCTGTAAATTAGTGGATTGTGTATATGTTGCCATGGTGTATTACAGTTGGTTGAATAGGCATGGGAAATAATTTTCAAGCCTTGACTGGTCTTATAGAATATTTATGTTAAACCATGACAGGAGATTTAGATTAAAAATGTGCCTACTGTTTTATATACTTACACTTCTTTTAAAAGTCTTTGCATACACTCCTTTTAAAAGTCTTTACATACACTCCTTTTAAAAGTCTTTACTTACACTCTTTTTAAAAGTCTTGACACACACTCTTTTCAAAAGTATTTACATACACTCATTTTAAAAGTCTTTGCTTACACTCTTTTTAAAAGTCTTTATATACACTCCTTTTAGAAGTCTTTATATACACTAATTTTAAAAGTCTTTACTTACACTCTTTTTAAACGTCTTTACATACACTCCTTTTAGAAGTCTTTACATACACTCATTTTAAAAGTCTTTCACTCATTAATGTGTCAGTTTTACATTTTCAATACAGACTTTTTTCAATGCTTTCAAATCTACAGTGTTGTACTTAAATTTCATACCATTCTAAAGTGTTGTTTTTCTGTTTGTAATTTGTCAGCTGATTCATTAAGTATGAAAAAAGTTGAAAATTTTGAAAATATATTATTTACTGTACTTTTCTTTGAAATGGTAATTTTATATTATATTGTTACTGTAAAACTTCACAAAACCAGACCCTCTGTTCTGACATAATCACTTGCCCATGTACTGACCACTTCTCTCTAAATCAAAGTGTTTGATTCTGTTTGTGTCCAGTTGAGGGAAGCACCACTGTTACACTTTATGCTTGCCATCAGAAAATGAAGTGAATATAGGGATCATCTAAGTTACTTATACACAGTATCTTGCTTGTGCGTTTTCATTAATTTCTGAAATAATTATAATGTACAAATTTAGGAGGAACCTTTGAGAACTTGAACATCTATTTATGAAAATGTTGTAGCATATCTGTAAATAATTAAAGTCAGTTAAAATTCTCACTTACAAGTTTCAGTTTAGAATGGTATATTTATAGTTTAGTATTATATGCTTATCACCAAATAGGCAACTACATTTGATCTGATGGTAGAATGCAGCCTCAAACAGTCAGTTAACCAACTTCATAGATTCTTCATAGACCTGACTTACTATTCTAAAGTCTTCAATGGTGTTACAATTTTGAATCAGATCACCTGTTTCATATGCCTTCTCACCATATCAACCACTAACCCTCCATCTGTGCTTGCTACTAAGAGACCTTCATATGATGAATAAAAACCAACTAATATATGACATCCAAGCAAATCTAGCATCATTTTTGTCTGGTAATTTCATGGTGTTTGTTTTTGTAATCTTGTCATATGTTTTATGTGGTATCTCTTATTTCAAAGTGCTTAGAGCTTCTAAAGATTAGGTGTTGTATTAAGTCCATTTATTAATCATGCTTGCAAAGAAATAACATCACAATGTCCACTTTGTGCCACTATGTCAGTTGGACACAAACATAAAGAGTTGACAGCTGTGATACAGAATATTCAGAAATATTGATGTAATCTTTATAAATCTAACGGGAAATTTGTATTTTAAAAGAGGCTAATTATCAACATTTTTGTTGTGATGTCACTAGCATTATTCATTATTGTTGTTAACAGTAATTCTCTTCCTAGTCAACACTGCTTTGTACCTACCTGCCATCTTTATATTCATATGGATAGTCATTTGTCCATTTTACATGTTTCTCAATTACTCCTTTCCTTTATACTTTGTGATATTCACCTTTTGTACAACTATGACATGGCTTTAACAAGAGGCAACTACAAATGGCAAAAGTGAAAAGCAACTATGGGTATAATAATAATAATAATAATAATAATAATAATAATAATAATAATAATAATAATAATATCTTGAGAAAGTTAAATTCAAAATGATCTTCATAAAGCCATGGTCTATGAAGAAAAATAAATCTGATATCGTAAATTTAGAAATTGCAAACTTTGCTCTTGTCACCTATACATATTCATGTACACACTTTAAAGTTTCATGTACGTTTTTAAAGTCTATTAATGAGACATATGACAAAAACATAGAACATTGATAGGTGCAGTCACATGATCATTTAACAATGACATAAATTGCCACGGCCCTTTTATTTAAGAGCACAAATGGTGAAAGCTAAGAGCAGTAACGGCTATTGTTGTACAACAAAACAGTTGTGATATCACATTACCCTTCTGTACCAAGAAAAACAGTTGTGATATCACATTACCCTTCTGTACCAAGAATTCTTTACTCAAATATATTTTTCTTTCATGGGGCTGTAATTGTCAAAGAAAAGTGATCATTTTGTAAACTTTCTTATGCATGTGTGTGTATTCAGGCATCAGTGTATACACAAGTAACACCATATTCCAATTCAATGTAAGATCCTCTAAATGCATAAGAAAATTAGAATATTTTGCATTGATTTCATGAGGTGAAACTGAAAGCTTTCCATTGAGAACGTGTCTCTCTCAGTATATGGTCCTGCTGGTGTAAACTGAAGCTTGTGTGAGTTCAGTTTTGCGGAATAATTTAACCAGCATTGCTTATAGTTAAAGAGAAACTCAAAATGCATGGTGATAAATTATAAAAACTATTCTCGTATATACTCATGTATGAGTTGGATCCAACAGCTAACTACAAAGACCCTGACCTGCAATGATATAATGTAGATCTGGGTCTGTGTAGTTTGTTTGGATTAATCAGTGGACCAATCAAAACAGACCTTGATCTGCTATATTGTTTGCAGCTAGACACAGCTTATATGCGAATATGTATAGAATGCCACTTTTGACAAGTCAGTCTATATGATAGAGTCATACAAATTCAAGACTGGGGATAGATTACAATACTTGTGACTTTTGACAAGTCAGTCTATATGATAGAGTCGTACAAATTCAAGACTGGAGATAGATTACAATACTTGTGACTTTTGACAAGTCAGTCTATATGATAGAGTCATACAAATTCAAGACTGGAGATAGATTACAATACTTGTGACTTTTGACAAGTCAGTCTATATGATAGAGTCGTACAAATTCAAGACTGGGGATATAGATTACAATACTTGTGACTTTTGACAAGTCAGTCTATATGATAGAGTCGTACAAATTCAAGACTGAGGATAGATTACAATACTTGTGACTTTTGACAAGTCAGTCTATATGATAGAGTCGTACAAATTCAAGACTGGAGATAGATTACAATACTTGTGACTTTTGACAAGTCAGTCTATATGATAGAGTCGTACAAATTCAAGACTGGGGATATAGATTACAATACTTGTGACTTTTGACAAGTCAGTCTATATGATAGAGCCGTACAAATTCAAGACTGGGGATATAGATTACAATACTTGTG